>BLKR01006714.1:0-51614 GCA_011170035.1 Teleogryllus occipitalis | reverse complement strand
AATTAAAGTGGAAATTCAAAATTTTAATTTAAGTGCACGGACTACTTCTATATACGTAACGGCGGTGTATAGCACAATGCCTCTCCTGCTGGATGAAATGGAAATGAAAAAATCACAACTTATTAATTCAGTGCTATTTCAGCTATTTCAAAGTAAAAATAGCTTTGCACTCGAATTGAAATGATTGAAGGCGTTGTCATTATCAACAATAGTATTTATTTCAAAAATAGTGAAATAATTTTGAAATAAATACTATTGTTGACAATGACAACGCCTTGAATCATTTCAATAATGTAAATGTCAACTACAACTCACCACTAAATCAATTCATATATATATATATATATATATATATAAGGTACAAAGGTTTCATTTGCTAGATTACAAACAACACATAGCGTTTGTCCTAGGAGAAAAAAAGGTTGATGGCTCAAGAGCGCATCGTTTTCGAGTTATTCATGATAATAAAGTGTGTTGTTGCGTAATGTGTTTTGTGGGTTGCATGTGCGCCTGATAATCCCGATATAATCATCGAACTTCGTTTTCCCTCTTTAATATATTTGATGCACCACTGCGGTGTAATTTCCTATCCATTCTAGTAAAACACTAATAGGATTTTGGGGCCATGGTTTCTTATGGCAGGTGATATTCCGTCAACTTTCTTTAGCGTGTTGTATGTGAAGGGGATAGCTCAAGTCTGTCGAATAGTGCTTCCATTGCGGAAGTGCTTAAATTTTTTATCCACTCTGTACCCCCCCCCATACTGCACATTGTTTGCCGCGAAGGAAACTACCTTATCCTCGTTCAACGTGGTGTTGCTACGAGTTCGGTTCGGCGCCAGTTCACGCTCTTCCGAGCTCGATTGCGCCTCCCTTTTTTTTTTCTTTTTTTTTCTTTCTTTTCTTTTTTTTTCTTTCTTTTTTTTCTTTTTTTCCTTCCAATTTCCCCTCGCCAGTTGCCCTGGCATGGAGGGAATTTATTCAGTGATTGGGGTACAATATTGCTCCAACCGTGAGGTTTGTGGACCTTCGTGAGGGCTATATCTTAAATAAACTATATAAACCTAATCTTAAACTAACTAAAACTAAACATGGTCTCTTTGGGCTATTTGTTTTATTTGAACATGTTAGTGATTAAAATGTAAAATAAGTTCTTTATATTGTTCTCGTTTCTTCTTTTTTATTCATTCACTCACTCATTCATACTTATTCTATATTTACAAACACATTCACTCACGCATTCATACCGCACTTCACTGCACTAACACTACACTTTGTACACTATTTACACACTTTTTTCGCCACGGCGCCGACTTTACTCAGGCGTCCGTGGCGCCGTGACGTCTTCGAAAACGGGCGGCCCAGGCCCGGCGGGGCGCGTTTCCGCGCCTCCTACGCGGTTTCCGGCTTCATGAAGCGGCGACCGCCTCCCACGCACTATCTGCTCCCCCGATTGCGCCTCGCCCACAGGGCGCCGGACGCTTGGCATCAGCTGAACGCTGGATGGCTGAGGATGCTTCTGTCCGGAGAGGGGGGCGCTCCCCCTGTTTCGAGAGACAAAACACGCTCTGAAGGGCGTTTCCTTTGTGGTACATCTGCATTACTTCCTTTTTACTCCGCACTTTCACACTCAAACATCCTTCTGAATGTTTAGCTCTTTGCAATTATATGAACAGAAAGTGATGTAATCATACTATTAAAACAATATGTACTCTATCTGTATTCCTCGTAAATGTATTCGGAGAATGAATCTATGCCATCTCATACTTCAGTTCGTGGTATCAATAAACTCCACTTCATCTTGTTATCCTATAATATTTCTTTTGTTTCCATCTTCATTCGAACTCTTATCTCTTACCATTTATTTGAATTTATTTGAGTTGCTGCAAATCTCAAATAACGCCACATTTTCCAAAGTTTGATTTCATGTTGTTCAGAAGTTCCGCGGAAAAAGATATATTTAACCATTTTTATCAACATTTGACAAAGCATGATCTTCATCACTATTCCTATTTTCTTCTTCTTGCGTTTTGTTGTTCAGTATATGGAATACTTTATACGTTTAAAGCATCTCAGACATTTTTATTCTCAAATAGTTACGTATGTTGATATTTTATTTGCACCATGGACTGTTTATTACTACTCGAAATAGTCGTAGGCTGAGTAATTTTTTGTATTATGTATATTATTTAACTCAAAACTAAATTAGTTAGTATTTTCTTTCAGCTTTCCAATTATTTATGGACGATTACCTTTGTTATTTTCCTTGTATATAACGTACAACAGAAAAATAGAAATGATATTTTGAAAATTATAAACATGAAAACATCTGTATAAGAGTTAATTTAACAATTATCAACAATTGCTGTAAGATTGATGAAGAGAGAAACATTCAAATTATGCTGCTGAATGAAATATAATTATGCATAAGAAAATATTAATTGTGCGTCAATATAATGCAGAAAATAATCAGCGAGGCTGTAGCTCAGCGCATCAACTGATGTCATTGCAGCGCCTCTGACCGGGAGATCCTGAACTCGAGTCCTGACAGCGGCAGGATTTTCGACACTAGCTTTTCAGCTAGGTCGAATTCAGTCGCTGTCTGGAGGAGAATTCTAGCGGCCGGCTGCTCTGATCGGTAGTTTTCCGTGGTTTCTCCGATCAACTCTAGGTAAATGCTGGAGCAGTACTCTAACAAACGGGCAACGCACCGTGTGCGATCCTTCTTTCTTCTTCCTTGTCCTATCCTCTCCCCTTGCACACACACACACACACACACACACACACACACACACACACACACACACTTACACTAACATTCACTACACAACCACATATTCCAGGATACCGGTCGGAAGCTTGTCCCGGCTTGGCCGTTGCCCGTTGGTGGGAGAGTCCTGGTTAGGGGGAAACCCCACTAGCCGACTGTAGGTCGGCGCCGGATCTCGCCATCCAAGGGGGTAAGATCACCGCCATCTCCCGAGGAAAAAGCATGCACTGCGCTTACGGGACCAATGACCTAAGCTGTGGACGCGCCCGGAATCACTAACTAACCAGAAAATAACTCCTGCACACAATCTAGTAAAAAGAAAGTTAAACCTTTTCTGAAGACGTGCTTATTACGTCAAGTTTGCGTAAAAAAATTACGTCAAGTTTGTGTTACGTTTGTCACGTTACTACAAAAGGACTACCTTTCTATTGACGTATTACAAGTTTTCTGTGCATCATATTGAAACTCCGTGCACATTTATATTTGTGTGAAATGTTTCCAAGCTGATAGTTCAAACATTGTTATCTTGGGCGTTTAAGCAGTTGTATGTGTTTGGGATTTGGATGGAAAATATTGAATATTTTCTGGATTCTTCTACCGAAATATTATTGTATACTTGAAATCAGTGAGTATTCTCTCAATTTTATGTGACGTACTATAAATGGAACTACAATTTTGAAAGGAAATTGTGCTAGATCTGATTTCCAAACTTTTAGAAGTTAAAAAACTTCAAAATATCTGGCTATGTATGAAAATTCTCCAGGGATTTAAAATTGTACTGAATTCCTGATAGATGATTTCTCTGGTTGTTAAAAGCCCCCATTATTAAAAAAGCGTCGTGATGTACAATAAGATAACCAAGAAACGATTAAGACTAATTACATCGAAGACAAATAACGCATGAAGAAAAAGAAATCGTGTACGAGTATCCCGGAAGAAGTGTCACGTGCCAGTGATTAATGAAAGATATACAAACAATCGGAGTGCTCCTATAAACTTGCCAGCTGTGCTGTAAAACGTTCGACGGCGTGGCTGGGATAAGAGTTTCAAGTTGCTGGGGGCGCGGAAGTCAGCGTTTGGCTTGTACGCTCTTACGGAGGCCCTCACTAGAGGATGCGCTCCATGCCATCCCATTTTCATTTTCTTCTTTGATTTTTTCCCCTCGGGGTTCATTCAATATGCAAAAAGTAATGACGGTAATTAATAATGGAAATAGGAAGTAACGATACAATTAACAGAACGTCTTCCGTTCGCCACCCAGCTAATAATGAATAATTAATTATGTGATTTTTTGTCTTAGTTAAAATTTCCAATAAAATTGTCGACATTCTTAAAAAAGCGTGTGTTTTCTTTGACGTATTAATACTGAAATTCGAAATAAAATGTATTCACTCTTTAAAAGTGATATTAATGACTTCTTGAAAGTGTCAACTTCTTGGATAACAGTAATAGTTTACCACTATTCCACTGAACTGTATGACTAAATTGTTATTATTTACACCATCCTTCTGAACTTTGTTTCTTGTATTCCATTAGGAATTTTCCTGAGCTTAGGTCTTAAATAAGCAATTCTTTTAATCGTCTTTTGGGTTTTTATTAAGACTAACTGGCTACTTCAATTCCAGACAAATAAGTATTTTTTGTATTGTGGTCCTGATAAACGTTGGCGATTTAAGGAATTGTTTTAAAACCCTTAAACACAGTTTCTTAATATTACCTTGTTAGTAATCACTCGTAAGCATTTGCATTTATTGTAGTTGTTCGGATAAAAAGTCAATTTAAAATTTTATAAACGTATTGTTTATATTATTATGAATGTGCATGAAAATACTGTAATATCGTAAATTACATAAATTTGTAATTCAGGAACTTCCGATTAGGTGAATTCAGAACCAATGTTATTCGACAATGTTTTGGGTAGGTACGTTTTGTTTATTTTAAAATTGAATACAAATTGGTTAAAATTATCATTAGAAACTCGTTTAATACTTTCTATGACAATTTTTATAAAACAAAAAATGCTCAAAATATTCATTGAATACACACCTAATTAATTTAAAATAATTTACTGGATCAGTAGGTTTCTTTTATGAAAAATAATCTCGTTCTTTTATAAAAATAAGTAAACAATAAGATAAAATTATTTTAAGGAACGTCGTCTGCTTGCAATTGAAGTTACATCTACATTATTTTCACTGTATTTTTAGTGTTTTGACTCACTACAGTTTGTATTTAAAATTGAATAACACAGATGTGAGCAAAAGAAACCAAAAAAGAAAAGTGAAGAAAGAAAGAAAGAAAGAAGAAACGTATTTATGCAAGTCATCTCAAGGTCATTGTTCTGAGTCATGCAGTGCAAACAGAGCCTCGCCCCCATTTAAAAGAAAGAAGCCATGCGGGGAGGCGGCGGCGATTGCGTGGAGCAGCCGGCGCGCCACACGGGGCGATCGTCAGCCGCCTCTTAGCGTTCGTCCAAACAGCTCCGGAGCATAAAAATATTCCCTCCTCGCCCTCTCGAGAAGCTTAGTCCAAGTTATAAAGTTTGTGTCGGCTGAGCTTTTAGTCTCTTATCCCGTTGAAAAGCTCACATTAAAAAGAAGAGGAAACTTTTTAAAACATTGACCACAAAGTGGTAATCAGTTTTCTTACCTGCCGCCGCGAAGGGATCTCCTTCTCTCTCTCCCTCTCCCTCTCTCTCTCTCCCTCTCCCTCTCTCTCTCTCTCTCTCTCTCTCTCTCTCTCTCTCGCTCACTCGCTCGCTCGCTCGCTCTCTCGCTGGCTCTTTGTCGTCTACTCTTCGCCTTTCGCTCACTCGTTCGAGCTGCTTCTTCTGTGCTCCTCGACGTTGCCATGTTTCACCACAACAAAACATATGACAAGTTATGGATGCGGTGAGGCGCGGCCGCGAGGGACCCGCCGCGCCGAGCGGAGGCGGCCGTCGCTTTGCGCTGCTGACCGCCGCCTCCTTTGTTTACTGGGAACAATCGGGGCCGCTCTTCGCAGCCACCCCCAGGTTCGCTTCCCCCCACACACTAGCTCGCTTCTCATGAGAAAACAACGTTCACTGGCCCAACTCTAGAGAATTTTGCGTGCCAGTGGGTTTCCTTAAACGAAAATTGCAAAAAAAAAAAAAAAAAAAAAAAGTACGACCATTAATCACAACTTTTCTTTGTGTATTTCATGTATCAAAGAACGTCGCAGTTATATTAAAAAATAATGGAACCGTGAAAAAACTCTGCTAAAACCTGAGACAGTCTACGTTTTGAAAATATCATTGGGTTCCTGAGAAGCTTATCTTTTTTCTAATTTATTTTTTTGTATTTACTGTAATCCTTGTGCAGCTTCAAATCGATAACTACTTTTCTTAGTAGTCATGATCATCCGAATTAAATGTTGAAAGCAATGCGTTTCAGTGCATAATGTTCAACTGAAAACTTTTAATAATAAGCGTTTTTTGAACGAAAACATTAAGAAAACTATTTTAAAATATTTACTTTACAGGACTAGATAGTTTTAGAGAAGTATGAATGTGTCTCAACAATATTCCGGCATTTTTCCTTCGTGGGTGGTTGTTTCTACACTTCAGCTATTTCGAAACAGCGGCGAGGCACGTGTTCCGCGCTTCTGCCTTAGAATGAAATTCCTTTGAGGTTGTTATTAAAAATACCTTAATCACTTTGCGCACAAGTATTGGAAACAAGGTGCGGACAGAAGTTCACATTCTGGAGAGAGTGTAGAATGCTGCGGGTAACTAATCGATGAACGTTTCTTTTCTTCGCCGTATAAATGTAGCTTTAACGATCTAAATTCATTTTCTAACTGCTGTGTAATTTGTTTTTTCATCCTCACTTTTAACACGAACCTATTACTCTTTGTGGTCGTAATAAAAAAGAAACGAAGGCCTCGAACACTTCACGTAATTTTGAGAGGTGCAACAGGCGAAAATCAATCATGTAACAGCAGGAGCACAGCAGGATAATAGATTATCACTGTAAATCAGTACAATCACGTCTTCTACCAATAATAAATTGTCCACGTTTGATTCCAGATTTCCTCACGGAGAAAAAATTATGTTCTTTAAATAAAGATAATTATATACTTACTTTTATATCACAACTTCATTTTGTGCCTTGTAAGTTCGCAATTATATGGCGCGTTTCCAACGAAGCAGGGTGAATATTCGAAAACAATTGCAAATTTGTATTGATGTTAATAAATGAACGTTTTAAATTCATTATTTCCCTTTTTACATGTATTAGCTTGTATCTTTCAAATTAACTCTTGGCAGTTCACGAACAAATTTTCGAATTGAATTATTGAACTCCTTTTATTAGTTCCTTTTACTTTCTTGAATACATACGTATATAAGGAGTAGAAAGATATTTGATGCCTCGGAATATCGATTTCGAGATTTCAACGGAAATACACATTTTGGGGTCCCCTGATACTGAAAAAGTGTTTTTTTCAAAACGTCGGTCCGTCGGCCCGTCTGCCTGTCCGTCTGTGAACTCTACTAGCGAATAAACCATGGGTACGATACCTCCGTGAAGTTGGCCGGAAAAAATCTGGGATTTTAACCAAACTTGGTATATCATTTGCTCATAGTTTGCCCAGGTTTGCCCACCAAAAATTTTCGTTTTCCACCGACACAAAAAAAAGTTACATGCAAAAAAACTTTTTGGGACAAATCGATGTTGACCAAAAAAATGCAGGTATTTGAAATAATTTATTAAATATTTTACTCAGCTTTGTCCACCAAATTTTTTCGTTTGTCCATCACGAAAACAAAAGTTCGAACCAACTTCAGGTTGGTCGGAAAACAATCTGGAAAATTAACGACGTATATCGCTTACCCATTTTTTTCCCAGGTGTGCACATTAAAAAACCGTTAATTCTATTCGTTAAAAGTGTGTTCTCGTTTGCCCAGGCAAAGAAATGTATTTACACGCGGAAGCGGTATTCATAGAGGATTCCGATAAGAATTCGGTCCTATGATCGGTTCCGCTAAAGAGGGAGCGAATTCGCCTACCGGAGCCCTCTATGAATACACACTTGCCCTTGTAATTCCATTTATGTGCCTGGACAAACAAAAATCATTCCTGATCAAACGAAAACACACTTTTAAAAATAGTATGCACAATATTATAATTGTTCCTTCACCGTAAGTGTTAGCGTGACGGATCATAGGAGCGAATTCGCTTGCCGGAGCCCTCTATGAATACACACTTCCCCTTGTAATTCCATTTCTGTGCCTGGGCAAACAAAAAACATTCCTGGGCAAACGAAAACACACTATTAGGAAATAGTATGTACAATATCATAATTGTTCATTCGGCGGATTTTTTCAAAAATTACTATAATGTAATTTTTTGACTTGTCTCTCACGTCAGTAATACATAATGGCGATGTGTTCACATTATTGCATTTATGAGCACATACGGTTTAAATGATGTTCTATAAAGTTTCTCGAAAACTCAACAAAACTCAACAGCGGTAGATGGCAGTTGGCAAGAGGATGTGGCAAGACAGTAAAGCCAGTCCACTCCAAGGAAATTAGGAAACATTACTACGAGAAAGTCTGTGGCATTCTGTAGCACCACTAGTTTTCTTAGTAATGACAACGGCGTAGCTACTAAACTATAAATGAATGTTAAAGCATCTGTATCAAAATTAATTGTTTAAATATAAAATTGTGTATTGTATCATGTATGTGTTTATGTTCCTACGTGTATTTGCTGGTTAGATTTAGTCAGCAATATTTTGAATAATTTTACTCTCGGAATTACCTCGGTTCTTCAAAATTTGAGAGAATCCATTCTGAAAAAATCCAGTGAAATAACATTCATTTAAATGAATTTTGTATTGTTACTTGATATTTTATTCAGCTGCAATACTAATTGCATAGTTGTTAACATCATTGTCAAAAACTCAATTTTTTTTAAAAAAATTGGAGGTGCCGGGGTTTGAACCCGGGACTTCTCACATGCGAAGCGAGCGCTCTACCACTGAGCTACACCCCCGCTGCTCGTCTGGGTGTCTTAACACTGGCTTGGAAAACTTCAAAACGAATAAAATAACATAGAGCTTTATTTTACGGTTAAATATAATAAGACAGCGAACATATCCCAAGAAACTGCCTTCTGAAACAGAGATAGAGTCTCGATACGCCTTGTGTATAAGATACAGAATAGTCATGTAATGTTTAAGTGCTAAAATGTACAATTTTAGAAGTAAACACAATTTTAAAACCTTGTTGGACGTGCCGGTTTTAAAGCCAGAGTTCTCGTAATAGAAACGAGTGTTTTACCTCTGAGTTACAACCCTTGACTTCTGAATGCTTTTGGACATTGTTGCTGTGTTCCAATGTCTCAGTGAATTATCTTATGAAACAAATTTTTAAGTAAATTTATTTATTTATTTATTTATTTATTTATTTAGTCAAAAACAGTCAAAATCTGTAAGTGACTTATGGGGGAGAAAATCATCTGCGTACGCTTTCTTGAGTTTCAGAATCCCTTCCCAGCAATTTAACTATTAATAGTTGAAAGATAAAAAATAATAGTAATAATAATAAATTTAAAAACGCGAGCGATTAACATTTCAAAAACTAGATATTTTCGTTGCCGAATTATAGAAAACTTATTTTTAACGGTAAACGAACGAACAGATTTGATTTTTCTGTATTGCTAACAAAATAGAAACTCAGCCTAAGCTCTACTACCACCACAAGCAAAAGGATAGCTCAACAAAACGTGCGCATAGTGAAGCTACACTTACGTCCAGAAGCAAATCAAGGGGCCATCTCAGCATTTGCTCAATGGATCAGGGAAACTGGACAAAAACCCGATCGAGATGGGAGTCATTGACCCGGAAGCTGAAGTACATTACTTGTTACAGGCATTTAAATCTTTTTTTTTAAATTATACAATGCAAATGTAAACTAATTAATTATACTATGTCTTGGTTTTGTTAAAGTAAACATTATCTTTCATTTTGACGATCAGTATAGTCTCTAATTGTATAGAAACAGTTTAGGAGCAGAAAAGATTTTACTTTTAACGTAAATTTGTGTACCAATTTTAATTCTTTAATTTCATATGGCAATGCGCTGTAAAGTAACGTACATGTATGTGGATTTCTTGTAGTGAGCTGTTGATACTGACACTTGATGATCATGATTTCTACGTCGTGTGTTGTAACTATAAATTTCAGTATTACATGAAAATATGTTCCCACCGTTAAGTAAGTTAGTTTTGACAAATACTACAGATTCGTAAATAAATAGGCAAGGCAATGGTAAGATTCCAAGCTCAATGAAAAGAGGCTTGCAGGCATCACGTTGATGGCATTTTTTCATTATTCGGATAATTTTTTTTTGCAATCAAAATGTCTGAGCACTAAAGGATGAGCTTCCCCAGAATATTATGCCATATCTCAGGCGGGAATGTATATTTGCAAAATACATGCAACGAGCTGCATAAAGACTGACAGAATTAGAATTCTGAATGCATAACATAATGAGCTTAATTTAGTGTTTAATTTTGTTAAATGTACATTCCATTTGAGGTTTGATTGAATTGAGAGACCTAGAAATTTTGTTACCTTAACATCAGCTAATTGCATATTGTTCATTTTCAATGGAGCATACGATTGCCGATTTGAAACGCAAAATTGCATTGAGACAGTTTTTCCTTCGTTTCTATTAATTTCTTATTATAAAACCAATTTGTAACTTCTGAAATTGTACTATTTATTGTTTCTTTTTTGCAAAGAACATTCGTGTCATCAGCAAACAGAACTGTTCTTCCATTTTTAATAGATGAGGGCATAAAGTGAGCATAATTTTGAGCTCGGATAATAAAAGGCGCTTAAGAGAATGATGAACGTTTCATTTTTGTCGAAGTCTTATTTTAGAGTATTGCAAGAATTCAATTTTTTGTGAGAAACAGACAATTTTTAAATTTTAAACAATAGTTTTCTTGGAAATAGCTCCAAATTTTTTCGTCATTTTTTTCACCTATGTAGTACAAAAAGGCAAGTAATGTGGACGGCCGTGTGACGCCACTCAGTGTGCCGCTCTGCGCAGTGGGGCCAGAGGATGGGAAAGTTGGCAAAAAGTCCAACATCAAAATATACTTCAGAAACTCCATTTCACATGAAAGGGGTAGCAAAATGACTCATTCATCGTTCCCCGATTAGGAAGGAAGGGGGAATCATGCCACTCCAATCGGTGCAAGTTTGAACTTGCACAAGTGATGCGTGGCGCACTTCTTACTTTGCGCAGTAAGAAGTGAGGTGTGTTTTTCAATGCAAATATTTTGGTTCCCTCGGCTAGCAGAATCGTGCGTCCTATGCATACGATACCTGGAGATTTGTACTTTAAATCTGTATTTGTAAAAAACATATTCCTTGGATAATAATTTAGTAATTCCAAGTAGAAGCTTCGCGTGTCACAATGGAATGATATTTTAAAATCCGGTTTTTCATCTTGTCTTCTAGTTCCCTTGCGGGCGTTTCCGGGCTATGATATTAACTTAATCTTATTCTGAAATGTATCTAGTTTTCAAAACATTAATCAATGTTTGCCCATGTTTGCCCTATTTTGCGTTAAGGCACTTTCTTTATGATGATGCACATCAGTTTTGGTAGCTTTTACCGACAATATCCTTTGTTTCTTTATTTTTCTTTCGTGATCTGGTACTAGTATCTCTTTAATAACAAGGAGGGATCTGTATGGTGTTATTAAGCACACTGAAAAGAAAAAAAAGGAGAAAGTGCCACCTGGAAGAAAAAAAGGAAGTGCTTCGCAGGCTGTTAATTGGATCTAACTCACTGATTTCACAAATACAATAGAGAAAAATTATCACACAGGCATTGGATCTAGAAGTTACACCAATGTTAATGGCTTAAAGTACAAATTCACTTTTTGAAGAAGAGTCGCATGGTGAAAATTCTGACTTTGAGGTTATGTAAATAAATATTTAAAGGATAAACAATTAAATAGGTTATTATTTATCAAATGCCATTTTTATTGCCAAAAATTCCGAAAAACCCTCAATTGCCACCTTTTCCCCTTTCGCTCCCACAGTGCGTCGGGCCGCCAGCGCGCCGAACCGTGCACCGCCGCCGCCCTCCCGCCCCGGCTGGTTGAGGCAGATTGAAATGAAATACATGGACTGGCTGAGAGCTGACTGCAATGTTATAATTTCTTCGACCAACAAAACAAAATAGACGAATGAAAATTATGCCAACACTTTATTATATTCATAAAAATCCTCCATAAACTTTAGTTATGATCGCTGAATTACCATAAGCGTGTCCTAGTCTATGGTATATTGGTAAAGACTTGATTTTATCATAGTACGTTAGATATCTATGGTATATCGAGTTACAAGTTTATTTTGTTGAAATTGTGTTGTATGAATTATTTATCGAAAAAATAGCCAATAAATCTATCCAAAAAACAGCAAAATGCTTTGGGATACTTGCCATTGCTTAGTTGACGCGTTACAATCTCAGGCATGTTCATGTGTAGAGGAAATTAGTTTTCAATGTAGTGGCCCATATCTCTAACAATGTTAAAATTCCAGACGAAACTTATAATCTATAACTCAGATTCCAAAATAAGACCATTGTTCCCATGCCTGTTCTTCTGAAAGAGGAGATATCGATGTCGGTGACAGTTGTGTGCCCAGCGCCTACTTGGTATCAGCTCTAGCGGAAAAAATGAATCCGGAGAGTCAAGAGGCGAACTGTACCCCACGCACGTCGAGAAGTAACTGGAGCTGTTGATTTCGTAAGGACTGATGACAGACACATCAGTTTAGAGATTTTTGTCAAGCAGGTCGAAACGTTCGCGTGAAGATGTCGGAAAGTGGTGCAGGTCCTTCCGGAGTGAAACCCTACAGTGGTGAACTATTACGGAGTGGTGAAAAACCTGTGATATTGTACGTTTTAAATACATTTTTAGCGCTTTTCAGAACTTCCCGAGCAAGTTATTTCTAAACTGATGCCAGAACGCTGGTGTAGTGCATACTATTAAAGAGGAAGATGGCTTCAGTAACAGTGTCGTGGACAAGATAGTCATCACGGAATCATCTGCTTCACACATGGAAGGAATTTAATCTCTTCCTGAAGCAGAGTGAAGAGATCGTAAGTAAATTGTTTGCATGATATTAAAGAGTGAATATTAGTTAATACAGTCGAAGTAGTGTAAATTGGATATTGACATTCACTTGTTCATTTTATTCTCGTAAAGACTTTTTTTTTAATTTAACTTTCCAAACTGGTAAAAAATTTAACTTTGCAAGCTTTGCAAATTAGTTTTGCTATCACGTAGTTTTTGTTAATGTTTGTGAACATGCGTTTCCAGAGCTATTAGAAATGTTAATATTCGCCTGGCGATCTGCACATGACGGGTTCTCTTTTTGAGTGACCACTGACTATACCTAGCGCGCGTGGCCGAAAGTAGTGCGAGCGGAGTTGTCGATTGAGAATCGGAGCAAGGCGGATGAATACCTCGGGTTTGTTTACATCAGCTTTTTTCTAAGGGCGAACGAAGAATAGTTGTAGAAACTTGGGGGTTTGAGTCCGGGACGTCCCACATGCGAAGCAAAATCTCTACCCCTGAGCTACATTCTTTGTTATCCCTTGCCTTCTGAGCAAGTTGTTGAGTTTCTGAACACCTTGAGTTGTTGAGTTTAAAGGTGCAAAATATTAAAAAATGTGGAGGTTCTGGGTTTGAAGCCGGGCCTCCTCACATGCGAAACCAGCGCTCTATTGCATTTCTTGTTGTCATTTGTAGTTCCTTTGCTTGATGAGGAAGTTTCGTCAGTTGATTTTAATGGTGAAAAATGGATTTCTCTCATACGAAGGGAGCGCTATACCACTGAACGACACCCTTCGTTGACTTGCGTTTTTCATTTTCCTTCCGAGGAGTTTCGCCCCATTGAGTTTAATGATGAAAAATATTCGGAAATTTGGAGACACCGTGGTGTGAACTCGAACTTCCTTCTTGCGAAGCATGCGGTCTAATAAAATTCTAATCAGAGCAATAATAACAATACTAGAATAAACTGTACATTTTATGGCTACCTGCACAATTATTTTAAACTATTAAATACACAACTGTTAATTACACTGCACTTCAGTTCACTTCACAACATTTGCACTTCACTTCTCTTTCCACTTCTCTATCGCACTACACTTCACAACACGTCACCACACTTCAATACAATACTTCTTGAATATCATTATTAGGGCTCGGATAATTATGTACTACAAAGACGGAAAATATGTGCATAGATATGTATTATAATATACAGAAATATGTACTAAAAAGCAAGAAATATGTAAGATTAATTATCGTTATATCTATTCTATTTTATTAAAATACTGTTATCTTAGTGCATATTGATCTATTCCATATTATTTATGGACTTATTTCAACGCGGTACAATAGAGGTATTGTATTTTAGAGAAAAGGCTACTGAAAAATGTTTTACAATTCTGAATTGTTTGACTGGGAGATTCCTTATCAAAAACATGTAGGAAAATGAATAATTAAATAATAAATTGCAATAATATGTACAAAAATGTACTTTCGGGTAAAATGTGTAAAAATATATAATAAAAAGTCGACGTTTTTTTGGCACTAACCGATATGAAACGTGAATATTTCGTTGATTCGACTTGACAGAGATACGCTGTGAAAATATGTTAATACGTAATTACTCGGGCCTTAATTATTATATATGTAATAAAGCAACACATTTAGTAGTAATTATCACAATATTAATAATAACAATAGCAATAATAATAATACCTGTTATAATAAGCCTAACTTACTAAATTAATAAAGTTTACAAATATCATTAGTTAATTTACATTTAAAACTTTGAACACCTAAAGAAAAGGGTTGCAAGACTGTGGCAGGCAACTGATTCCAGTCCGTTGGAAAATTTTCCAACATCTATTCGCTATGGCCTAAACTGAATTTTTTGCTTGTGATTCCTTCTACTAAAGTACGAGGGTCTACCAAGCCGGATGTAGATATCTTTCCAAGCTGGATAACCGGCAAACGCTTTGTACAGGGTACAGAGTCTTGCCTTAAACCTCCTGATTTCTAGAGACTCCCATTCTACATTCTTTCTATTGCTTCGGAAAGTAAATTTATACAGTCTTCTTTGTACTCTATTCAAATATTCCTTTTGTGAATTTCTATAAGGGTACCAACAAATCGCCCCTTATTCCATTAATGGACGAACTAGAGAGAAGTAAGCTAATTCTCTCGCTTTCGCAGTACTCGTTTTTAGTATTCGCATAGTAAAATGCAAGGACCTCCAGGCTTTCCCTACGACACAGTTTACCTGATTTTCCCAACTCAATTTGCTATCAAAAATTATTCCCAAGTACTTACAAGACAAGACTCTTGGAATATTATTGTTTCCTAAACGATATTGAGTTTCACTAAATTAGCGGCCTCTACCAAACGTGATGGTTTTGCTTTTAGAACTATTTATTGTCGTGGTATTTTTCCGCCCATAAATGCAATGTAGATCACCCTGCAAAATATCCTCGTTTTCTTTTGATTGATTAACTCGATATATTATACAGTCATCTGCAAATAGCCCAACTTTTGAACATAAATTGTCTGGCTGGTCATTCACAAACGCAAGAAACAGGAGAGGTCCAATAACGCTTCCTTGAGGTATCCCTGAAGTTACCTTTGCTAGAGTTGGAAATTGTTGTCCTCGGACTGTTTCCTATCTCGAAGAAGCTCATCAATCCACGACACAACTCGGGTGTCAATACTAGATTGCATTGATTTATGAACCAGTTTACCGTGTGGGACAACATCAAATGCCTTCGCAAAATCTATTATTATGGCGTCGACCCTTCCACTATCATCAACTTAATCTGCTATATCCTAGAACAATGATACTGACTCTCGCAAGACAAAACATTTCTAAAACCATACTGTCCCTGAAATAGCCTTTCTTTTTTTCCCCCTTCCTGTGTAATAAAGCTAGTTATCAAGTGTTCCATTAACTTACATACCACTGACGTGAGACTAACCGGTCTATAATTGGTTAAAACAGTTCTGTCACCGCTCTTGAAAATCGGAACAACGGTAGCTAGCTTCCAATCGTCGGGCACGCTTGAATTGTTGATCGAAAGTAGGAATAATTTTGTTAGATACGGTAGTATTGCCTCTCAACCGAGTTTAATTATGTCAGTTAAAATGGCATCTGGACCCGCGACTTTCTATTTTTCATATATTTAATTCGTTTTCGCGAAGTAAAGTTATTAAAATGTGGATGTGGCGGACTTTGAACCAGGAAGTTCTTACTTGCGAAGTTGAGCTACGCTATTGAGCTACGCCTCCTGCTTACCTGTGCTAATGCTTTGCCTCACGAGAAAGTATCGGATAAATCATATGAGTTTTCGTAAAGGAATTAATAAAAAGTTTTCAGATTTGAGAAAATTTTCGTTCCGTAATTTTCAAATGTAACTATTACACTCAAAATTGCTAATATTTCTAAACATATTACATAAAATTATTTAAAGATCAAATGTTAAGAATCGATTTTATTTACAGAACGTTTTCCTTCAAAATTAAAGCTATAAGGAGTCGTCAAAAATGTTAAATTTATCGACCTAAACTTTTTTGACCCTTGAATGATAAAACTCTTTCTAATGATTTCAGCGTGATAATTTCCTTTGAAATCACCCACTTTCATCCTGGAGATAAAAAAAAATTGTTCCCTAGTGTAATCAAGAACTGGAAAAAAAAAGAGAGCTTACCAACTCAACTATACATTTTTGTGACAATAGTTTATCCGAAAGTCTCAATTACCACAGCGTTCTCTACATTTCTCCAGTTATACATAATTGACATGCTCTTTCCAATATAGCCACTAATCTATTATCACACCAAGGCTTCAGGCAGAGGGAACAGATGGTTCTGGTTTTGATAAGATTTTTTTTGTAATTTTTCTTTGGTTTTAGGACATGCTTGTATCATTTTAAGAGCATTTTATTGACCATTTTTGGCGATGTGTTAGGTGTCAAACTCTGCCCCCTACTTATCATAATTGAACATGACAGAGGCTCAGAACAGATCCCTGCGTAACTCCACCAGAAACTCTGCCAAGCAGAGTGACCATCGGTCACAGAGAGAGGAGAGAGAAAAAGAGAGAGAAAGAAAATAAGAGAAAGAAAGAGAGAAAGAGAAAGAAAGAAAGGAAGGAAGAAAGAGGGAAAGAGAAGAAGAGAAAGAAAGAGAGAGAGAGAGAGAGAAAGAGAGAAAGAATGAGAGAGAAAAAGAGAGAAAGAATGAGAGAAAGAAAGAGAGAAAGAATGAGAGAGGAAGAGAGAATGAATTTTTCGAATCAAGAACCCACAAAAGGTGGAAAGGTTTTACACCAAGTATTAGAGAGTGTTTTACTAAATGTAGGAGGGAGAATGTTCCTCTTTGATACTTGCATTTGAAATAAATACGGTAAAGACACTTTCGTACGAGTTTAGAGTACTGTCTCTCAGTGCGAGTTGATGGAATTTTACAAGTAGTATACACTTGTAACTACATTGAGATCTTTCTCAAATTGCGAGGCAGCGGTCATATTGACCATTATTGTCTCCCGATTGTCTAACTTACTTTGCAGTGCCCAATTGGTCTAATAAAGACTTTTTTGAGATACACATCTTAACAGAGCCCTTTCCAACAATGAGTGCTGAAAACAAACATGAAATTCAAAATACGTCTCGCACTCCAACATTTGAAAGTCATCGCCTTCGACCTTTCGTTTTAGTATGAACCGTAACCTGAAATAAAATATTCCATTTCAACACGTGGACATTGAATTTAAAATCTAAAGAAGAAAATCGTTTATGGAATTTCATTTGGGAAAATTATTGAACTAGTTTTTTACACCAATAAAATAATGTATAAGAATCATATGAAGACGTTCCTAGCTTTTTAACGATCGCTTAAATGCGAGCGCGGTGAGAGAGGGGACGCGAAGTCATCGGGACGCTCCGCCACCGTCCAGCGCCTGCTTTGCCCACCGGCTACTTTTACTTTCTCGTTACGGAGTAGAGAGAAAGTTCTGTAATGCAGCGCAGAAAAACGGCGAATTTTTTGCAGAAAAACTCTTATTAGAGGGCCCTGGCGACGAAAAAGGGGATAAATCCAGATGCAAAATTTAGAAAAAAAATCTCTATCACATGATGTAGCCAGAATCCATGTTTTGTGGGTCCTTGATACCGAAAAATCGAATGACGGCAAAACGTCTGTCCGTCTTTCTTTCTTCCTGTCTGTCCGTCTGTGAACAACGCTAGCGGCTCAACGGTTTAGCCGATTTTCTCGAAAATTAATATTTCAAGAACTTTCTAAGACTATGAAAAAATGATTTTAATATTAAGGACTGATTACTGCATTCGCTACTTGTACGTATACCGAATAAGAAGTGAACTGTCGGCGAGTTGGCGTCAGTAGAGTGTATTGAAGTTGCAGAGAACATCAAGAGCGGTGTATGGGGGAACTGGGCGTTTTCTTTCGGGTTGCACCCGCTCGTACTCGGGAAGTGACAGAAGCTGTGCATCGGAACGGGTACGAATAATTCGCACCTACCGGTAGCGGTAGCTCAGTGCATCAACTGATGTCACTGCAGCGCCTCTAACCGGGAGGTCCTAGGTTCGAGTCCTGAGGGCGGCAGGATTTTCGACACTAGCTGTTCAGCTAGGTCGAATTCAGCTGCTGTCTGGAGGAGAATTCTAGCGGCCGGCTGCTCTGATCGGTAGTTTTCCGCGGTTTCTCCGATCAACACCAGGCGAATGCCGGAGCAGTACCCTACCAAACGGGCCACGGACCGCGCGCGATCTGTCCTTCCTCTTCCTTGTCCTATCCTCTCCCCTTACACACACACACTTACACTAACATGCACTACACTACCACGTATTCCGGGAGACCGGTCGGAAGCATAGAGCTTGTCTCGGCTGGGGCGGTGCCCCGTTGGTGGGAGAGTCCTGGTTAGGGGGAATCCTCACTAGCCGACGGTAGGTCGGCGCCGGATCTCACCATCCAGCGGGGGAAGATCACCGCCATCTCCCGAGAAAAAAACATGCACTACACTAACGGGACTAATGACCGATGCAGTTGACGCGCCCGGAAACACGAAAAAACAAACAAACAAACAAACAAACAAACAAACAAACAATTCGCACCAGGGCGACTGCGGGCTCGGGGCTCGTCGCGGCGAGGTCAGGGCGCGTCTCGCTCGATGCGAAGGGGTTGCTCCCTGTTGGGTGGAGGTCCTGTACGTTACTGGAGATGGCTCCTGGAGAACAAAAAATCTACCGGAGAAAAGGTTAGTGCGTACTTCTCCGGCTAATGCCAGGGAAGACACTTTTGGTGAAAAAATGGAACACTATAAATAAATCACAAAGTCTATGAATCAAGTTGTACAGTTATACTCATCTTAATTACTGTAAGATACCGATTAGTTTTTTAATGCTGAAGAACTACAGTACCTTTGAAATCCACGTTTTAGTTTTTTTTATACCAGTCCAAACTGTTAAATATTTTTAATTAGTGACTTGTAATTGGTCAGAGGTTAAATATAAATTATTAAATGTTCTAAACTTATAAATTAATTATAATTTTATCTGAAGAATACATGTTACTGAGGTCTGTAAAATTGTGATACTGGCGAGTGTAAGTGAAGAATGTTTGTGTTGGCAGGGAAAGAATACCTCACGGTCATAACTAATGAATTTTGCAATGAATATTTCGCAACAATTTTTGTCAATTAATATTAGACCTACATGAATAGTTAAAATATTTATTTTGAATGAATAGAGAATGTGTTGTTTTAGTTTTTTTAATGTTTGATTTTCTTACATTTCGATTGGATGAAACCTGCTATTGATTTTTTTAAAGTCATTGAAGCATGTAAATATGATATAACGTACACGATAGATGTTTCATGTAAAGAATATTGAAAAGAACAAGGCCTAAAGCTCTTGACATATGGAGTATTGTAGTGCAAGGTGTGTGTGAGGGGAACAGAACAAAAAAGATTAAGGAAATATCGTGCGCGGCCCGTGCCTCATTTATTAGGGTACTCGCTTACCATTGATCAGAGAAACCACGAAAAACTACTGATCGCAGCCGCAGTCCGCTAGAATTCGCACCCAGAAAGCGGCTGAGTTCGACGTAACTCTCTGGCTAGTGTCGAAAATCCGCCAGCGAAGGGCCTTGAATACTAGGACTTCCTGGTCAGTTAGCGGGAATGCTGCCACGTCTGAAAAAACCATTATGAAAAGCCCTGTTTACGTCGTTCCTGAAAGAACTCAGTTGATGATATAGGCCTCACCGTAATCTTATTTCCTGTACCGTACTCGCGTCGTTCATCTAACTGAAAAAAAAGTGATGATTGAAAAAAGGCATAAATTACTAATTAAAAATAAGGATGAGTACATTTACATATTGGCTATCAAAACATCACTTCCTTTGACATTGATTGAACATGCTTTTTAAGAGTACTAGGCAATCATTATTTACATTATCTTTCCGGTTCATCCGTCATGACATTTTGTCAGATAAGTTTTCCCAATCTGAAGGGCGTATTAAGGTCCCTCATCCCCTTCTCCAAATATGATTGCAATGCCAAATGTCGCACTTCAAAACGACTTCTCGAACTTTGTTTACAAAGAATGAAATTTCTGTTTTATTTTTTCAATTAAACAGAGATTTCATTCTTTGTTTCTATTACTTTTATGATAGTGTAGTACTACTGTCTTCTGAAACAGAAATGATAATAATAGTTTATGAGAAATTTCATTAAGTTATAACATTGAAGTAGTCTAAAGGAGAAAAAAACGAGAAGTAGAGAAACGAACTGGAGAGATAAAACGGTTTCTTTCTCATGGAGCTTCTCGTCACTCTGGAGGGTCACTCTTTCGCGTACCTCGGACTCGCAGTGTATATGGCTAATTCCTACAACAATGCCCCGCCCCGAGATGGGCGAACCCGATAAGTGCGCAGGTGCGTCGGTCGCTTAATAGCGGCCACTTAGCCCGCTGTCAGCGCGAAGCGTCCGCGGGTATCATCGCGCGTCGCTTTCACGGGAGCCACTCGGCTCTCGGGAGCCACTCGGAACCAGGCGCGTGATTTAGCGTGACCTTTGGCCCGCACACGTCTTTCAGGCGATCTCGCGAATGCGGCGCGCCGGCGGCCGCCTCAAAAGGCGTTGCCTAATGAGTGCTGAGTGCGCCGCCCCCGCCGCCACTGTGCGCAGCGCGGGCCGCCGCCGCCGCCGCCGCCGCCGCCGCCGCCGCCGCCGCCGCCGCCGCCGCCGCCGCCGCCACCGCCGCCGGGTGAAAGCGAGAGATCTCCCGCGCGCGCTGCTCTCGGCCCTTTCAGGGATGTGGGGGCGCGGCGGGGCGAGTCGGGCGCCGATTTCCCAAGGCGAACGCTTCTTTCTCGCAATGCGCCGAGCTGCGTTCTGCTACTTTCTGAGATGTTATCGGTTGCACAGCTCTCCTTGAAGGGGTTTGAATGCTGTCGCTCTTCTGCGCTTCTTCTTGTTATCTGAATGCTCCCCGTCTCCTGGTTTTATCAATTGAACATTAGTCTGTGTTAAACAAGTGTATGTACTCAATAGAGCCTTAAGGAACCGTCTGTGGTAGTTCAAAGGTTTAACGAGTACAAATGATGAATATCACGGTTATAAATAATGTGGAAAGTAATTTACGGGGAAGAGTGTACGATACAAATAGTTAACATGGTAAACTGCATCAAATTAAGACGCTCTTCATGATCGGTTTCGTGCTTTCAGGTAAATGCAATTTTCAGTTAAATATTTTCAACTCGGTGTTAATTATAACATTATTTTTTTAATATTTCAGTATCATCGTATTATTTTCGAAACATTCTAAACCAATAATTTTCTACGAACGATAATTACAAACTTCCCAACATTTTATGGCGATTTTTTAAAAGGAAAAAATATTTGTCGTTTTGAAGCCATGTAAAAACAATCACTAACAAAAGAACTTCCATCTATTTGCAGATGTTACTCGGAAAATCCTATTATACGCATTGTTTGAACGTGACTTTTGGTAATTGTTCTTTTCTTATATGTCATTATTGTTTCAAGCAAATACTTATCTATAGGTATTCTACGGATTCTAATAATAGCATTCAACTGAGTGTATGTTGAATGCCAAGCCGCACCATAAACTCCTGATTCCTTGCAACACATGCCATCCATCCATCGATGTCTAGTAATTTGATGAGACATGTTTATCTCATAATTAATGGTGTTTACAGGCTCTTCGGTATGCTGATATCTGCAATATATGCTTCATAAATTCCATGAAATATACAGCACTAACAAATCAGTTACACAGTCCGGCATAGACGTTTATAAGAATTTCTGTGAATACATCCGGCTGAGATTTGGAAGTTTTATCCCGCTGTTAACAACAGATCTTTCTTCCCTACTATAGGAAATAATAATTAAATTAGAGTAATGCTATTCCATGAGAAAGATATATCCCACTTTGGGAGTAAAGAGAAACGGTATAAACAAAAGCAATCAATTAATTATTAAATATCTTTATAACACTAAACACCTTTGTACTACACCTTCGAATGAAAATATTATTTTAACACTCTATTAATGTACTTGTTCGACGTTACACTTAATTATGTGCACGGGCGAAGAGATGGGCCACAAAGCCCTTACTACCATATGGGGACTCGAGAGCTAATCGAGCGCATTGTGAAAAACAAATATAAGACATTTTTAAAACAAAATTATTTTGAAAATCATGGGATTGCTAAAATTATGTAATATTTAGAAATAGAATACAGTCTTATGTTAAACAGTTAACAAGTCTGATTCACTTAAGTTTTTGTGTAATAAAATGTAGTTTGTTAGTACCTTGCTGTGTGATAAATAGACATCGGATGTTTAGACCCAAATATTCCGTGTTTTAGGTGCCTAAAAAAGGTACTGAAATGTCAAGATTAAGAACTAGAGGTGCTACAGAATGGCACAGACTTTCTCGTACCAAATTTTCCTTATTCCCTGAAAGAACTATTTATGCACAACAAATTTCATTTGAAGGAAAAATCCATGTTTTCAATTTTATAGTTGTAGGAAGACGTCGGAAAAATTCAAACTTTTGCAATTTTCCAAAATTCAGAGTTAACCGTGAAAGTCTGACCTATGCCAATTTTTTTGTCAAGTGTATTTTGCTCGTATCTTACAAGAAATTGGAAGAACAAATTTGGACCTATTTTTGAGAAAATTTTGAAAATGACTGGGGGGCTTCATGTAAAGTACCCTCAAGTTTTAAAGGATGTTTTTCAAAATTTCAAAGCTTCAACTAGAGCCAGATGGACAGAGGCTTCTTCAATTTGGAGAAGATCGTACGAATGGTTTAGACGTTAGTAGTGTTCACAGACGGACGGACGGACAGACGGACGGACAGACAGGCGCACGGACAGACGTTTTGCTTCCTATTGGTTTTTCGGCATCGAGGACCCACAAAACAGGAATTCTGGCGACGTGTTAGAAGATGTTTTTCTCTTAATTTAGCAACTGGTTTGATTCAGTTTTTCGTCACCAGAGCCCGACAATGAATTTTTTCCGCCGAAAATCCGCTGTTTTATCGCGCAACATTACATAACTTTCTCTATACAACGTATATTACTCCGTATATACGTATGTAAACGAGAAAGTAAAATGGCACTGTCATAAGTTACACACCCAATAAAAAGGAAAAATTGTTTGTAATTTTTGTCTATATTATTTTGTTAACTTAAATGCACACAATACATACGTACATTTTAGAACTAGATGTACACATAAATACAACTCTTCTACATTTTATTCTTAATAGTTTGCATTGTAATATATTACCAGTAACTTTTCAAGGATCTCTCAACATCTATATTGATGTGACTGGCATATATTTTAGAAATCCTATATTACAACACTGAAAACTGGGATTTTACATTTATTTCTACTTAAAATTTTGGTGCCCTCGGTGTATTGTCAACCGGCTATATTCTCAAAAAATGTCTGGTATTTAGAGAAATAGAGAAATAGAGAAAAGTCTGGTGGTATACTTTTAGGAATTCTCTCGTATTTTAAATTACAAAGACGTGAATTGCCGATCCGGTGGTCGAGATCGCTAAGGCAGTAGTCTCGTAGTGACCTCGAACCGAGGGGTCGCGGTTTCGAGTCCCTCCTCGGGCATGGTTGTATTTGTGTTTGTCCTTTCATCCCTTATCGTCCATCTCGTTTCATCTTATCAGTTATCTCAACGTTAACTCCAATAACCTAGATGTTGAACCGACATCAAAATAAAAATAATATTAAAAAAACAACGTGAATTGAAGGTTTCGTAATGAATGGTAACGTTGGACCATGGCTGCATTTCTGGTATCTTAGCATTGTTCGTATATAAAAATCACACATAAAATTGTTTAAGGTCACATTAAGTGCAAGGTCATTATCGACCACAATATTGTAGCTTTGGAGGATAACGGTAAGTGAAGTGGAATTCCTGTAGTTGCATGCAAACACAAGTCGTCAAAAGGACTGTCAGGTGTTATCTCCACATACACGCCTGTCATACCCGCTCTTGCGTCACTACCCTGCAGTCAGCGTTTTTGGGGAGGTATTGACATGGGGATAGGGTTTAGGTCGCTTCACAGGGGTTGGGCTAGCCCCTGTGATGTAGGCAAACTAGGTTTGTCGGAACTAATTTCAAATAAGATTGTCCGGGAATCGAACTCGGACCTCCTTGACAAGCTACGTCGCTCTGAACCACGTGTGGGCTGATCTTTTGTTTGTCAGTTCCGAGCTCTTTTTCTAGATAGGCGAAAAAAAATCATTCTTCCGCACCTTATCTGCGTATAGCAATTTTATCTGAATCTTCGAAGGACGAGATCTTAGGTTTAGTATCTCCAGGTGTTTTGCTCGAAGCATTGTATACTTCTTAATTAATATTTTATTTCATTATTATTTCATAAAGATGACTTTCCAATTTGTATACACATTGTGTACATATTGAAATTGTGTCAAATATGTAACACTATGAATACCAAGATCTTGGTGACCGGTTGGGTCCCAGAACCCACAGTATTTAAAGATATTTTAAGTGACATCAGTTATTATTTTGGTGAAACAAATGTGTAAACCCTTACTAAATTTAGAATGTTTGGTATTTTGTTAATTAAAACAAATTAAAAATAAGTAAAAATGTCAGTTTTTATATTTTATTGACATACATGAAAATATTATAAAAACACAGCAAAAAATCTTCGCAACAACAAGATTTATTTTTCAGAATTAGAATTTTCACATATTTAATCCAAAGCTTTTCTGGAGTTTTCCAAATGATTTTCCAAAAAGTGCTCAACGTTGTAATCTCCTAACCACAAACGCGCCACAGAACAGAACTTCGACAACCACTGCAAACTACTACGAAAAGCAAATGACATTGCCGGCTCGCATTTCGCAAGAATACTTTCAAATTGGCCAGCAGATGGCAGTACAATGGGTACAACTGGCAAGTACAATTGGCAGTACAGATGTACTGCCAATTGATGTACTGCCTGTACAGTAAGTACAGATGGCAGTACAATTGGCCACAGCAATGAAAACATATCCTGTGTCCAAAACCGACTTCTTCTTGGGCCCGAGCACGGAAAGACGAGGGAACGTACACCTGAGCTAGGGAGCGCGGTCTCGAGCAAGCCCGATTTCAGCTCTGGCTTGGGCTTCATGCACAGCATGAAGTTCCTCGTTCCCCGTTCTTACTTGTTATTTTATAATCCGTGTGGAATTAAATATCTAGAATTAAAAATATAATATATACAGTATTAATTGAAAGAATCCTTATTTAACTCAACGAAATATATGTTAACAATATTCTATATTTGCGGGGAGGTCGCAATGGATTAAAGTGCAATGAGGTACGACATGATATTGAAATATTCATATTTAGTTTAAAATTAGAATATGTATTTAAGAACTTATTTTCATGATATTTTTGAATAAATATCAAAATTAAGTTAATAATATTCAGAATGATTGGGCTCGACTAGGAAATTGTTGTGAATGATTATAATAAATCAAAAATATAACATTTCTATAACAATCATCATATATTTTCGTATTTTTTAATTTTTGTTAAATGTTTTTGGTCTTGAGTTGTTTAAATGCTCTGTTATATTGTTTTTCTGTCTTGAGTTGTTTAAATGCTCTGTTATATTAGCAATTTCGAGTAATAAAGAAGAAATGTAAATGACCAAACTTTTAGTTCTACTTTATAAAATACTGATGTCACTGACAACAATTTTATGTAAAATGCAAGCTTGAATGTAGTGGTTATTGAAAAATCCCCAGATTCCGAATCCCGAGGCGGCGAGGAAGGAAGCGGCGATTCCTGCGATGCGCTAATGAAGGCTCGGAACTAGGGGGGCGTTCCGCCCCCTTTGTTAGGAGCTGTCGCCGCTATCTGCCGATCGGGGCGCGCATGCAGATAGAAAGCAATAACACGCATATAAATCACATCATAATTATTATGATCCTTCATCGCCCGTGTCGCTGATAAGGCGACCGCCGGTGAGGGGCCGGGGCGGGGCGGGACGGTGCGGGGCGGAAACGGCAGGCAGGGGCAGGTGTCCGCGGCGACGGGCACCTGCGCGGCGTCGGCCGCGGCCGCTGCGTTGCGCTGTGCCGCCCCCACACTCCATCGCCCGCCTGCCCCGCGCGACCTCCGTCGCCCACGTCCCCAGCCCCAGCCCCAGCCGCCGGGCCGTGGCATGCCTCCAGCACGCTGTATGACTCGCGCACTTTTTCTTGATACTCCAACCGGTAGCGGTAGCTCAGTGCATCAACTGATGTCACTGCAGCGGCTCTCACCGGGAGGTCCTAGGTTCCCACTCCCCACGGCGGCAGGATTGTCGACACTAGCTTTTCAGCTAGGTCGAATTCAGTCGCTGTCTGGAGGAGAATTCTAGCGGCCGGCTGCTCTGATCGGTAGTTTTCCGTGGTTTCTCCGATTAACACCTGGCAAATGCCGGAGCAGTACCCTTCCAAACGGGCCACAGACCTTTCCTTCCTCTTCCTTGTTCTATCCTCTCCCCTCACACACACACTTACACTAACATGCACTACACTAACACATATTCCGGGAGACCGGTCGAGAGCTTAGAGCTTGTCTCGGCTGGGGCGGTGCCCCGCTGGTGGGAGAGTCCTGATTAGGGGGAAACCCCACTAGCCGACGGTAGGTCGGCGCCGGATCTCGCCATACGGCGGGGGAAGATCACCGCCATCTCCCAAGAAAAAAACATGCACTACACGTACGGGACTAATGACCAAAGCAGTTGACGCGCCCGGAAACACGAAAAAATCAATCAATCAATCAATCATTGACACTCCACAGAGAGGGGTGCGGGGAGAGGCGGGTTTTGTCTACGTCACGGCAGTGCAGGGCTGTCAACTTCATAGACAGAAAACTCTGCATAATAACTCGTCTTGGACTAATGAGAAACAACGCAAGATTTTTTTAAATTCTGAAGAAATAATTAATTATTTCACTATTAATAGTGAAAGAAATAATTGAGTAACAAAAAGGAACATGGTACGCACAGGTCGATAGAAAGAGAGACCGAAAACTAGGAAGTCGGCATTGGAAAGGAAGAAGGTGGACAGCACTGCAAACTGAGCCGTGACGTTCCGAGTGGAGCTCATATTTTCTACCGGGCCGTGCTATGCCGGGCTGAGCGAGGACTACGGAGCTCGAGGGTCAAGAAAAAGTGCGAGCATTGCAGCGTTGCAATCGTCAGCGATGCCAAGAGCAGACATGGGCCAGCGGACCACCAGTCAACTCTTCCCCAGAAATTAAATATCTTTCTGAACTACACACTTCTATTATTTACACTCCAGTACATCCTGGACGTATGGAAACTTAGAAACTATTGACAACAGCTTCGTGGATGTGCTAATTACTTCGACCTTTCCAAGATTTCTGATTATTTATTTTCATGTTCCCCAACATCGTCTCCTGTTGCTCGGCAGGAACAAACCACTACGATACACCACTCTTCACTCTCATCTCTCCTCCTCTCATTTCTTCTCCTCCCCTTTCTTCCCCTCTCCTCTCTACTTTTCTCCTCTCCTCTCCTCACTTCTCTCATCACTTCCTTCGTCTCACTTCTCTCCCCACTACACTTCTTTCGCCTCACTTCTTGTTTCTCATCGCCACGCTTCATTTCACAGATCTCCTCTCACCTTTTTTGATGTTTTTTTCTGATGAATTCTTCATTCTCATGCCCTGGTATCTGCACTTTTTTACTACACCTTTTACAGTAACTTCGCACCCTAGTTCGTAGTACTTTGACAATGTATTCTCACCCGGGTTTTTCGCGTTATAGATTCTTACTTCTTCACTCACTGATGTTGCCCGCTACATTTGTGCTTCCACCTATTTTTGCCAAATCATTGATCTGTTTGCTGATTCTACTTTTTACAATCACCACTGGCCCTATATTTGATATCACTTCCTTCTTAGACTTTCCATCTTCTGATGGTTTTGAATTTCGTTTCATTCACGTTCTTCCCGGGCACATCACTTGACCCATCCTTCTTCGCCCTCATCGTCCGTCCCCGGGACTAGACGCTGCCCGATCCGAGCCGCCTCCAAGCCCGTCCTCCCCCCTCCGCCCGCGCCGCCCACGCCACAACTCGACCCGTCCGCGCGAGTCATATATTTCCGGCGCGGGCGAGGATGGAAGGTTTCCGGTCGCGGGGCGCTCCGTCCAAGCGGAGCCCTCGCGCCACGTGAGCCCGTATTTACTCTGCGCCTATTGGGAGATAGCGATCCCGCTGCGGGCGGACAGCCGCACGGCCGCCGACGTGTTCATTCTGGCGGCGGGCGCTCGTTTACGGGTCTCCGATGGAAAGGAAAACTTAAGAGTACAATGTTATATACCTCCTTCCCATCTACCTAAAGAAGAGAAAATTTTGTTTTTATTACCTTCTTCACTATCGGCGGCGATGGTGTAACAGCGTATCGGGCTGTTATACCTAAGTTCGCGAGTTCAAACCCGATCGAAGCCGTGCCGTGCATTTTCAAGGGCGAAAAAATCCTTCGTACGCCTTCCTTCGGAGGGGAAGTAAAGCCCGCTGTCCCTTGTTAGTAGATATACATGTAAAAGATCCTCAAGCCTAAATGAAGCCTCTGGGCTAAATTCAAATGGTCTGTTTCGTCGCCCAAGTAATACCTTCTTTCTCCCCCAGTAGGTGAAAGAAGCGTAACGAAATTTGCGTGGTCAGGCGGAAGAACAGGCCTCATGGCCTGAGTCTCGCCACGTAAAATAAGGCATTCTTTCATTCATCTTTGAGCTCCTGTAGTGGAACTAAGTTGTGATTTATTTGTTCACACTTGATGATTCTTTGAATCCTTTGAATGAATTCGAAGTTTACAACAGACATGTCACCATCAACTACAATATTTGTGTATCCATCTTATTGAATCTGTGATGTATTCATAAACAACATCATTAGCTTGTCAGAAACAAATCTCTTGTGCTTTAGCTCACTATTGTAATTTTAGAAAAACATATTTGGGAGATATCATTGAGATATGGTCATTGAGAAAGATAAGATGATCAAGAAGCTATTTCAAGTTTTTCAATCATACGATGAACCTTTGATTAATTTTCGAAACAACTTATCTTCGTTAGAGAAAACCCGTAAGAAAAGAAATGGAACAAATTTTTATTTAAGATAATCATAAAACAACATTTTTCAAACTCATCGACGATAATAAAAACAAAATTTTCTCTTTTTTAGGTAGATGGGAAGAAGGTATATAATATTATATTTTTAAGTTTTACTTTCCATTGTAGAATCATGTGGCAATGATGATAATATTGCTCTGGTGATATATTTTAGAAATTGCTTTTTGTGGTTTAACGTTTTAATTTCGAATTTTAAAATCCTTCGATGTATTGTAAAACCTTGTAGTTCCATTTTTTTGCATTTGTTTGTCGTAGGGCTTTCATATCCCACTTGCTGTTACAAGAAACAAACATAATACAATGAGAATGTAAAAAGTATATCTCCAATCTTGTACCTAATAATGTGAATACCGATTAGTGACGAGTCATAAATGACGAGAGATAAACAATCGATGATATTGCCGTTTACCGTGACGAGAGTACCCTGAAGAAACAATTGATAGCGATCATTGATGTTCAAGTGCTTCCTATGGCATGCTTCTCTTTGTTCACGGGGTCTAGGGCAAGTAATAATAATTTAGAGCACGCTCAGGGAAAGGTCCAGACAATATCCAGTACGAGGAAGTGAAGGGGTTCTTACGTTCCATGTTAAAGATGGCGATAAAGAGATTCAGCAAAATGGAGGTTTCAACATATTTTGTGTTGTCTACACACTCTGAAACCACATATCTTCAAATAAAACTATTCTTGCACATGTCTTGTTTTTACGAAAATTCAGAGAGAAAATGATCTCTCTCAAATTTCCACCGTCTTGATGTTTGAAAATAAGGAGTGATTTAGAAATGGTTATCACTCGTGTATTATAAATATAAAAGTTCCCATTAATATCTGACATCATTCAAAAATATATGTGCTGGCGTGGTAATTATTATTTTATGATTTGACAGCATCACACTTCGAGATACAGACTGAGAGAGTTAGAGTACGTTTCAAGAATTGCTTAAAGCGTAATATTTAAAAGCACCAGACTCTCAAAACTTATTAATTTTTCTGTAGGAAATTCACACTGATAATAGTACATTTTCAACAGTCCACATTTACCGCATAATTTAAATGCTGAACCACAACCTCCGCAAAGCGAACTCATCAATGAGCGTATTTAGATGAAAACAAATCGATGGTACAGAAGTAACACAAGTACAAAAAGGCAATTTTGAGTTAAGAAGATGAAAACGTTCCTTTCACCACATTTGAGGAGCAAAAATTCAAAAGGTGACATGTCCATTTGGCAAAAATTGAGTTCTTCTTATGTTTTTACCTAGAATTTTATTTCTGAGAAAAAAACGTGAAATGTCTTACAATACATTAAGCAGTACTCTATTCATTGAGTTAAAGACAGAGTTGAAAAATGTAAAATGTTTGCTAAATTTTTAATTTTTATTAGAAAAGAGTGAAGTGCACTTTTTGAATGATTGCTACTCATTTTTATCTAGGAAAACGTCGTAACTCTATATTTCTTTTATTTCCACAGACCAGCATAACTGCTTTATAGGGATTGTTTACATTTAAATAACAAATCAAATCATAAACATACAAAAATAAATAATTAACAGCGAATTTCATTTCAATACATACTGGGTAACATAAAATAAGTCATTCTTTATATAAATAGAAATAAGGGAAGCCCAACAGGTTCCTCATTTTATGTTGTTTTTCAAGAAAATTTGTTGTGTATTCCTTGCATTGTTAAATCCAATTCTGAAAGATTTATGGGGCTCAGCAAATTGGATTAAATGTTTGTCTCACAGAAATCTGTTTTTGATTCGAGATGTTGTTGCTGATGAACCAAGGTTATTATGGTCAGTTGCTGGTATATTATGTTAATATGTGAAGAAGGACTGTGAACGTTTGAGCATTAATTGATGGATAGTGTCTGTTATTAATTCTGAGTGTAGTTGAATGTTTCTAATAAACCAGGGGGCACTTACAGCTATACGTAGAATTTTATTTTGGAAGGTTTGTATTTTATTTATATTAATAGTAGAAGGATCTATTGTAGTAGGGTGTGTCGCTTTGAAGATAATAATAAACATTCGTGATTTTTGGGAATAAAGGGGTCCAAAAATATGTCTTTCAATACGTAATATCCTAATTAAAAAAGTTTTCCCTTATTCTTTAATATTTATCTTGGTACATTTGCGCTTGATTACAATGAATATTGAAATTTATGGGAAAAGGGGATAACTAGGGGATAACCTCATATGAACTGTAACAAATTTGCTCAAAAAGTGGTTTAATGAACTGATACAATTTTATTTATACATTTTCTCTATTATAAAACAGTGAAAACACGTTAAAAAATGTAAAAAGCTTCAACCAACAATTTTCATCAAATCTAGCTTCGATTTCATTCCTAGACATCATTCTTCTGCTTGCTTCCTGGCCTCTAACGAATCCTTCTCGTTTCCCATGAGTATACACTTTGCCAGCAGCCTCGATTACTTGTTTCACACAACTCTTAATGACGTACATGTCCATGACATAGCCACTTTGGAACTTGTTCTTCGACTTTCCTATTTCTGAAATTTTGAGTTTACAAGTAAGTGGAGGTTCATATTTTTTTTCTGACCAGTCTATCAGATCCAAAAGAGAAGTTGCATTTGGATTTACTGCAGGTATTTTCCTGGGCCGAACAGATAGGTCTCCTGGTATATCATTTTCAATCCTTAATTCAATTATTTTCTGGACCCCTACTTTCCTTTCTTCTTGATCTTCAGAAACGTGTCTGAAGCACCATTTCACTAAATGCGAACCACGATGAACATTGGGTTGTTGGCAAAACAACATCTGCAATAGTTACCAGTCTTGTACTAAGCCATAGTTGCAATAGTTGTTAGTTTTCAGATTTTGTAAGTGAAAGAAATTATTCGTTCCTGGAAAAAGAAAAAAACAAGAAAATGTCTCTATTTGTATGATATTCATAAAAATGAATAAAAAGACACACCTGTAAATGAGCATTGTTGAAATAAAAACTTTTACGAGTTGCTACATTTTTTGCAGATATTGTAGTATAATATAAGTATATTCTTAACCTTAAAGCAGACGTGATAATGATAAGAAGGCACTTCTTGAGAGCAGACAGGTTGCTGCGAATTTGACATAAAACGTGAAAATATTACTAGATGGAAGTAGCTTTTTATCAGGCTAGCCAATGTAATTTCCACTTCTTTTAAATATAATTGTGAATCACTAACCAAAACACAACTTTTTGACCCCCCTCATTTTTGGGAAAAGGAATTAACAAAAACGACACGCACTAGTTTTGTACCACATTGGGCATTCATACATTATAATCTTGATTCTGCGTATATCATTATTATCTTCTGTTTGCTTGTATAATTTTGCCATTTATATGATTAGTCCATTTTAGTCTGGTATCCATTAATACTCCAAGACATTTAATCAGTTTGTGTTGTGGTAACCAGTCGAGTGCTTTATGGAATAGTTTTAGAAATTTGGGAATAGTGGTTATTGGGCATAGTGTGAATATTTATGCTAAGCATTTGTTAGGGTTTAATTTTATCTTCAATTTGTCTGCCCATAGTGTTCCATTGTTTAGTTTTTCTTGTAGATTTTCTGTAACTGTTTTAAGACATTTGTTAGAAGTTAATATTGCTCTATCACCGGAAAATAATGCTATTGTAGTCTTTGTTGGGAAATCTGTTGTAAATATGTTGAACAAATTTGCTGATATTGGGCTGCCTTGTGGTACTCCTGCTGTGATTTCTTTTTGTGTGGAGTAGGTTGAATTTATTCTTACTGTGAAAAAACTCTTCCTTTTAAGAAGCTTTGTATTATTTTCACCCAGTAAATGGGTAGGCCTGATTCTTGAAATTTAAATATTAATCCCTGGTGCCAAACTGTCAAATGCTTGGGTTACTGCTAGAGTACGCTTTTTTGTTCGAAATTTTTATATATTAGTTCTGTAATTCTAAAAAGTTGGTGTGTTGTCGAGTGTTTTTTATTATATCCAAATTGGAAAAGTGGTATGTATGATGTTTCATTTATATATTTTATGAGTCGTTTTAAAATGAGTTTTTCCATTCCTTTGGCTATGATAGGGACTTATAGGTATATAGACCCGACTTATAGGTATATAGTTTTCTGTGAATGCTGGGTGTTTACCTGGTTTTGGTGTGGGAATTACTATAGTGTGTTTCCATTTTGTAGGGTAGTACCTCATTCTTAACATTGAGTTGAATATTGCAGTCAAGTAGCTAATTGCTTTCTTATTTGGTTTTTGTAAAAATATGGTTGGTATTTAGTCTATTCCAGCTGTTTTTTCCTAGGTAGGTGTTTAATTGATTGATATGTTTCATTTAGTGATATATATTTTACGAGCTGTGGAACTGTTGTGATTAGGTTAGTATTTGCTTCTTTTCTCTTCTTTATTTTTCATGAATCGGTCGGTGGGAAGAGCGTTATCGTTAACATATTTGTTTGGAATCTTATCCTATCTATGTTTTTGTGACTATACCATAGGGCACTTCTGTTTAAATATAGTTCATTTCTTAAGTGAATATTACAGGACCGTGATCAGAGTCTAATTCAGGTAAAAAATGAGCATAGAGAGTGTTAAATTTTCAATTAAACCAATGTCAAGGATATCTGGTTTAAGATTGCGTTTTTTAGGCAAGTGAGTAGATGTCTAGAGGCTGTGATTTGAAAGTTAAAATTTGTTGATGCTTTTAGTAACTGTCTCGCGTTTTGAGAATTCACTTTGCGGCCTTAATTGATATGTTTCCTATTTAGATATCCCATTAAAATGGTAGGTACTGTACTGTGTACTAATATTTGCTTTATTTCATTTATATTAATTTGATTTTTAGGTGGTTTATATGCTGTTATGATATTTTAGCATCCATTTTTACTTTTTCGTATACGTACGTATGTACGGAGTAATATACGTAGTTTAGAGAAAGTTATGTAATGCTGCGCGAAAAAACGACGGCTTTTCAACAGAAAAAACTTCATTGCCTGGCCCTGATAGGAGAAAGTAGATAAATCCAGTTGTTAAATTAAAAAAAAACATCCTATAACACGTAGTGTAGCCAGAATCCCTATTTTGTGGGTCCTTGATGCCGAAAAACCGATTGAAAACAAAACGTCCGTCCGTCCGTCTGTCGTGTGAATAAACTTAGCGCCTAAACCGTCCTTAGGATATTTTCAAAATTGCAAAAACCCCTGTCGTTTTTGCATGAGCTAGAGCTCTGCGATTTTGAAAAACATTCATTAATTTTTGGGTGAATTTATATGAAGCCCTAGGAACATTTTCAAAATTTTCTCGAAAACGGCACCAAATGTTTTCTTTAAATTTCTTGTAAGAATAGAGTTAAATACACTCATAAAGACGGCATTGGTCCGATTTTCAGGATTAACTCTGATTTTTCGGAAATTGTAAAAGTATGCACTTTTTTCGGCATCTTTTTACAACTACAATATTAAAGATAAAAACTTTTTCATCAAATGAAATTTGTTGTGCATAAATAGTACTTTCATTAAGGTCCTGTAATTGTTTTGTTAATTTTAGTAGTTTTCGTGCAATAGAGCGTGTAATATTTGCAATTTTAAAAAAATTACAAAAACAAGATTATGTCGAAAGAGACTCCAAACTTTTTCTTTAAATTTTCAGTACGATTAGTACCCAACGAATTCTATACGATGATATAAACGTTACATAGCTCATTTTTTTATTTTTCAAAAATTAGAAATATGTTTTTTTTTGTTTTTTTTGTTTTTTTTGCTCGTCTCTCACGTCGGTAATACTTCAGAGGCGATTTCTTCAAAGTATTATGTTTATGATGTACATGTGCTTTAAATAATGTCAAATAAATTTTCTCAAAAGCACAAGTTTTCTGTGAAAATACGCTCAAAATTCCGTATTTTCAGAAACGTTCAAACACTATTTTCTTAGAAATGGCTCCAAATTTTTTCTTCAATTTTTTCAAATGGATAGTGCTTTTTGTACTGTTTAATATGACGTGAAGTTTATTTTGGTGTATCATTTTGTTTTTTCGAAATTTCGTTTTTTGTTTCAAAACGCCGTTAATTTGCACCTTTCCATCGATTTGAATACATTATTACATTTGTGATTGAAAGTACTACAAATGACTTCCAAAGATGGTGTACTAGAACTCAATAGATTCCCGTGAAAAGAGCTTCAAATGTCGCATTTACAGTAATTCTTAATCGCCATTTTCTTAAAAACGGCTTCAAATTTTTCAATGAAAATTTCTATTTAGGACGAGGTTTCACTCTTCTTTAATATTATTGAAGTAATATTTCGGTTCTGCTATTAAGATAGCGAAAAGTTGAGAAAATATCCAAAAAAATGTTTTTGTCAACCCAGTAAACTTTTTCCTTCAATATGTGAAGAAGTTTAGTGCAGTGGTTGGTAATTGAGCAATGATCATTTTCATATTAACACTAATCTGTGGTGTTGTTTTACATATCAATTGCTCCGAGTAATTGAATTATCCATATTTTTCTATAAAAAGTAAAAATTAATTAAAAACATTTTTGTCAAGGAAAAAAATGGGTGATTTTGGTTTCTATTATTCAGCACTCATGTCCAAATTGGGAAAATGGAAAATAATTGTATGTCTTCAGTACACCCAGTAAATTTTTTCTTCAATATGTGATGGATTTCTGTGCAGTAGTATGTAATTTGGGAATTATCACTTACGTATTAAGATTAGTCTGTACAGTTGTTTTGCATATCAACTGCTCCCAATGAAAAATATCGTCCATATTTTTCTGAAAAATAGACACAAATTAATTTTTCTAAAAATATTTTTGTCTAAGCAAAGAAAAAAATCTGAGAGACATTTGTTTTTATTACTCAGCTCTCATGTTTATAATGATCAAATTAAAAATGTATTTTTTGGATCCATTTAGTTGAACTTTTCTCAGTATGTGCAGATGTTTTGGGTAGTGGTTTGTAATTAAGCAATTATCATTTACACGTTAATACTAATCTGTGCAGTGGATTTTCATCCAATGCATGAATTCATCCATATTTTTCTTTAACAAAATAGGCAAAAATTAATTTATCTAAAAATACTTATGTCTAAGCAAATAAAGAAATCTGGGAGTCCTTGGTTTCTAATCATCTCTCCTGTTCAAATTGGTAAAATGGAAAATGTTTGTATATTTTGGGTCCACCCAGTTGAATTTTTTTCAATAAGTGTAGGAGTTTAGTGCAATGGTATATAGTTAAGCAATGATCATTTACATATTACGACTAATCTCTGCAGTTGTTTTGCATATCAATTGCAGTTGTACTTTTTTCTTCAATATGTGCACGAGTTTAGAGCTTTCGTCCGCAATTAATCAATGGTCATTTAAGTACTAAGACAAATCTGTGCAGTTGTTTTACATATCAATTGCTCCAAATTAATTAATTCATCCAATTTTTTCTATAAAAATAGGCAAAAACTTATTTGTCTCAAAATATTTTTGTCTATGCAAATAAAAATATCTGGGAGTCCTTGGTTTCTATTATTCACATTTTAAGATCCATAATCTCTAGCACATCAGATAAAATAATGATACTAATATTGTTTTGTTATGTCGCTCAGTACATTGTTAGTTTATTATTTACACATAATGTAATGTTGGTGGATCTTCCTAGTATATCCATGGTATGATTAATTGATTTACCTGCAAAATTAGGTTTATAGTATAGGTTACTAGCTCATAGGACATTAATCATACGAGTATATATTTTTGGCGTCTTCAAAATTATAAAAACTTGTAATTATGTTTCAGAATATATTTAAGTATTTTCATTCATTTTTTATGATTATGATTAATCAATTACGTTATGACATTTATAACTATTACTCCGGATCTACCTACTACTGTACCCGTGCAAGAACTTCCGCATGTTATATTCAGCTTAAAACAGTAAGTCCTTTCAAGGTCACGAGTTGACAGATCAATTTCAAATCTTTGTTTATGAATACAATAGAAGAAAAAATATAAAAATAGGATGTTTTAAAACGTGACAATTTCTTGACATTGTTGGAATAATATATAAAACTCCACAAAAATTATATACGTGAAGACTCACGTATATAATTGTAGACACAAGTATTTCATTTTGTAGTTTAGATTTGTTTATTGCTTTTTGTTATAAAGTGAAGAATGTTTAGGGACTGGAACTACAAATAATAAAAATGTAATTATTTTTGGAAAAGTGAGCGAGGAATTCCGAAATGGGTATCAAGAGAAGACAGCTATCGGGGCGTGGCCGGGCAGAGCATGGCAGGAAGAAGCAGGGCGAAGAAGGGATACAATAGAAGAGACAGAGTTAGTCCTCGCCGCATGGCATGAAAAAATGGAATTCCTCTTCCTGTCTAATAATTTACTTTAATAAATGCCCGAGCAACGCCGGGTACTTCAGCAAGTTGGAGATAAATCCACTTTATGATTTTCTCTATGTGACGCTGCACTAGTATTGAAATATAATTGTTTGTAGTGTAGTTTTGCCGCAATGCGTCAAAACAGTCGTGAGCTACGCCTATGCAAAAGAATAATGATCGCACTGGCACTGATAAGTCTCTACTCAGGCACTGATAACTGCACAAGCTACTCGGAGTCTGTACTCGTCCGTCCCGCTCGTAACCTAGCTCAGAGCAAATTATCTATAAAATTGACAGCGAGATGGGGGTAATGTCGTTTTGCCATCGGAAGAAACACGACTGGTTGTTATCTTGAACAACGTCACAATTGCAATTGAGGTTAGGTATCTGAAGAGGGAACATTGCAGCTGTGTCGAGAAGAACGTCAAGAACGTTAAGTTGTGGCAATATTACTCTAGAGTAAGAAAAGTGCCTCATTTCGTCTTAAGGCACTTTTAATTACTAATGTATCAAGATAAAATTAACATACAGACCTAGTATTATTTTCAAGATAAGTGCCATATGTCGAAGAAGGGTTAATTCTAAAAGGGTTGAATAAGACTAACGTTGAACTGTCCAGGAATTCATAAATCTTGCATTATAGTATATCGTAGTATCGTTTTAGTATATCGTAGGAATAATCTACTTTCAGTAAGAGTCAATAAAACTCACTCTCAAAAGAATGACATATCTTCAAATGGGTCTCTTAAAAAATGATTTGTGCCACTTTTCTTATGTGGCATCGAAATATTAGCTGATTTTTTCGAACCCTTCTTAGTAACAGATACTTTTAAATTTCTTCACTTCAAACCTTGAGAAACCAACATTCTGTTTAACCGTTGAAAAGCTAAATGGAAAAAATATTGTTAAGGGAATATCAAACCATTGTTCGATTATGCCTTCCCGTAATTACACCATCATTTTATCCTCCTCATATGAAATTAATTCACAGTTTTGCTTTTGTAAAAATTAGATATGTGTATCAAAAGAGAAATAAATTACAATGTAAAATATTTCAATTTTTAATTCTCGATATTTTAATAGTTTTCAATTTGTAAATTTGTTCATAGGATAGGGATATTAAGCAAACCTCAGTCGGATCCTTCCAAACGCGTGTTAGAAAGTCTGCAGCCGCATTTGAGACTGCAGTTGACCACCGCTGTCTTGGCGTTGCGGTGCACGCCACAGCCCAGCCAGTCCAGCGGGGTTCGGCCGGGGAGTGGGCAGAGGTGGTGGCGGGGGTGGAGGCGGGGGTGGAGGGGGGCGGGGAGCGGGGGAGGCGCCCCAGAGGCTTGAGACGCGCGGCGCGCGCGCGGCCGCGAAGACATCGCGCGTGATTCATGGGCGACGGCGGCCGCCGCGGCGGATGAGGGATGCGGGGCCTTATCGCGCGCGGGCTTTGCCAGTGACAGCCGCCCCGCCCCGCCCCTCCCACGCCACCCCCTCTGCGGCGGAGTAGTCCTCGCTGCTTTACCCACCGTCACCCAGCTCTTGCTATTCGCGTCCTATCAACAGTTTTGGCGGGGGCTCACTTCCTTCCATTCAGGGCCACTTCACCGTTACTTTCATGTTCGTTCTTTCTAAATAGGTCTCATAAGCTTTATACACACACACACACGCGCGCGCGCGCGCGCGATGCTCCTGATGAACTTGCACCTCTCTATTCGGTTTTCAGACTTTTCTAATCGGTTTTCTCTCAAATAATTAATTGCAATTTTGGCGTGTTTGACATCTGCACTCTTTAGTGTATCCCGCATTTATGTTGTTCAATTTCGCGATTTCAAATATCTTCTCGAAAATGCAAAGCTATTTTGTATCATTACTTCCTCTGCATTTTCCGATTTCTAATCTACTTTGTTCACACTGAGCCACAATTTCGTCTGCCTATACGTTTCACTTGTTCCAATCCTACTGCTTTCGTTCACTTAACTGCAGTTTGTACGGCATGTGACAGCTCTATTTCCAACTTTATCAACAACGTCCATTACACAATTCGCACAAATCCAACCCTAACCTTGCTATAAATTTTCTGAGTCCTGTGCGCCTTTCATCGCTCTTTTGAAGCTCTTCCTCCTACATCGCTTGTTATCCCTTTCACCCCAGTGACGCTCCGTCCCACCGCGCCTTCATCGTCTCTTCGTAGAGCTCCGCCAACTCGCGCTCGCCGCCTTGGCCGCCCTGCCCGCGCCCAAATCTGCATCGTTATCGGGCGAGGGGCGCCCTCGTGGGCGACGGCGGCCGCGCGCCCGCCAGCGCCCACTATATCACTGCGGGTGACATCATATTAACCTCGCGCTGACCGCTCTATCGCCGGGCTTTCTCAGCGGCCCCACACATCCTCGCCGCCCTCCTCGCCGCCCTCCTCGCCGCCCTCCTCGCCGCCCTCCTCGCCGCCCTCCTCGCCGCCCTCCTCGCCGCCCTCCTCGCCGCCCGCCTCGCCGCCCTCCTCGCCGCCCTCCTCGCCGCCCTCCTCGCCGCCCTCCTCGCCGCCCTCCTCGCCGCCCTCCTCGCCGCCCTCCTCGCCGCCCTCCTCGCCGCCCTCGCCGCCCTCGCCGCCCTCGCCGCCCTCGCCGCCCTCGCCGCCCTCGCCGCCCTCGCCGCCCTCGCCGCCCTCGCCGCCCTCGCCGCCCTCGCCGCGCTCGCCGCCCTCGCCGCCCTCGCCGCCCTCGCCGCCCTCGCCGCCCTCGCCGCCCTCGCCGCCCTCGCCGCCCTCGCCGCCCTCGCCGCCCTCGCCGCTCTCGCCGCTCTCGCCGCCCTCGCCGCCCTCGCCGCCCTCGCCGCTCTCGCCGCCCTCGCCGCCCTCCCCCCCCCCGCCGCCCTCGCCGCCCTCGCCGCCCCCGCCGCCCTCGCCGCCCTCGCCGCCCTCGCCGCCCTCCCCGCCCTCGCCGCCCTCGCCGCCCTCGCCGCCCTCGCCGCCCTCGCCGCCCTCGCCGCCCTCGCCGCCCTCGCCGCCCTGCCACCAGTGCGGCGGCAGCCCATGGCATGAACCTCCCGCGCACTTTATCATGGCCGCGTCGCATTACCCGCACGTCCGGCCGCGCGTGCGATACGGCGCGGGCCGATGGGAGCGCGGATGGGGCCCGTATATTAGAGGTGGGCGTTTGTCTGCGGCCCACGTCTCTGCCGGTCGCGGAGATATCCGCAGTCAGCCTTCTGCAATAAGACTTATTTCCAGAGGATACAATGTTGATTATATACTACGTTATTCACGAGATTCTTTTTTTATTTATTTCAAATTTGCTCAATACACACTTGCATTTCGTTCAAAATAAACACGAGTAAAGAGCTAAAATGTAAGAGAGGAACGCTCCATCAAGGAACGTCAAATTCTTTTCTTGAACGTCGTGTCCCCTCTCATTGATATGACGAGAGGCCGGAGCTCATTGTAAATACCCACCGAGAAATTATCTGTAGAGAACTTCCTAAATGAGCCATACATCACTTCAGAGTTACCTATAGATTCTATCTCTCCAAACAACGTAAAACAATTAATCAAGAAAATCAAAAACAAATCTTCCCCCGGAATAGACACCATACCTAATCTTGCTCTAAAACACCTTCCACCACATGCCCTTACTTATCTAACTGTTATCTTCAACACTTTTCTAAGACTGAGATTCTTCCTCTCATGCTGAAATCAATAATAATTCCCATTTAAAAACCGAATAAAACCCAAAAACGGCTCACATTTTTTCTTTAAGTTTCTTGTAAGAATAGAGTAAAATACACTTTTAAAGGTGGCAAGGTCCCATTCTCATAGTTAACTCTAAATTTTCGAAAATTGCAAAAGTTTGAATTTTTTCGGCGTCTCCCTACAATTATAAAATCGAAAGTAGAGGATATTCCTTAAAATGAAATTTGTTTCCCTTAATTAGTTCTTTCTTTAAGGTGATTTAGACTTGCTTGAAAATTTTAGTTGTTTTCTCGCAGTATGGCGTGCGATATTTACAATTTAAAAAAAATTATAAAAACAATATTTTCTCAAAAGGGCTCCAAGTTTTTTCTTTATATTGTTTGGTTTAGTGCAAAACTAACCCTATACGATGTCATAAACGCCATATTGCTCTATTCTTTGTTTTTTTAAAAACATACAAAAATTTTTTTTACTTCTCTCTCGCGTGGGTAATATTTACATTAGAGATGATATTTTCACAATTTTATATTCACATGTACATGTGCTTTAAATTACGTCAAATAACGTTTCTGGAAAACTCAACGTTTTCTATTAAAATGAGCTCAAAATTCCGCATTTTCAGAAACACTCAAACGCCATTTTCTCAAAAATGGCTCCAAATGTTTTCTTCAAATTTTTCCAATGGATATTGCTAATTGTACTGTTTAATATGACGTATAGTTCATTTTGGTGTTTCCTTTTGTTTTTTAATAAATTACACAAATGAATATTTTTTTAAATATCTCTCAAACCGTTCATATGCACATTTCCATTAATTTGTATACATTTACTTAAAACCAGCTTCCAATTTTTCCATTAAAATGTCTATTTAGGTCGAGGTTTTACTCTTCTTTAATATTATTGATGTAAATTTCGGTTGTACTATTAGGAAAGCAAGAAGATAAGAAAATGTAAAAAAAAATGTACTTTGGGCGGCGATAGATGGCAGCTGGCCAGAGAAAGGATCAAGACCTTAAAGCCAGACCGCACCAAGGAAATTAGAAAACCTTACTACAAGAAAGTGTGAAGCACCGCTGCCATTCTGTAGCACCATTAGTTTTTTGTGTAGGGCCGATGATTCTATGGTATATACCGTAGACTTGAATAATGGAAACTTACGATTTTATTAAATTTAAAAAACATTTCCAATTAAAAAAAACAACAAAACATTTAATCACAACATAAAAAATATAAACTTTACCCTATTAACAACTGAAAGAAAAATAAATCCAATCCTAATAGTCCTTTAAATATATCCACAATCCGTCTATGCCTCGAAACATACACTTTCTTGCTCAAATCTACAAGACGTCAAAACATCGTCTATATTCCTGAATATTCGAATCTCTTCAGCATTCCAACACATCTATTCTCTGTCAATACTTCAAACATTTAACCCTTCTCCGTGTTTCAGCGCACACTCCATCTTTTACTACATAAAACTTTCGTTCATCTATCAAGACCAATCTCTGTCCATTCAGAAAGACATTTTCCTTCATTCCAGTTGTTGATATTGCATAGCATATGTTATCCGTCTTCATAGTGTCCGACCTTGCCAACCTATAACCCAGGCCAAGCACGCCGTGCAAATTAATGTCTTCTTGACGTTGAATATCCTTGGCATCTTGATTCCTTACAATACATACGTTTCATAGATTTTTAGTGCGTATAAATTCGGTCCTTAGTTACGTTTAATTTAAGAATCTTCTTCTTCTTCGGCATTTTCCCCTTAGGAGCTTGCCAATTCACCCTTTACAACTCTCGGTCCTCCCAATCTCGTGGTTTGAAACCTCTATCCTCTATTGTTTTTGGATGTATTTTTTTCATTCTAAAACTGGTCTTCCAGTTTTACTCCTCTCAGGTGGTTGCCACTTTAATATCTTGTGTGGCCATCTGTTTTTCAACTTTCTCTGAACATTTCCATACCATGCATAGCTCAATTTTCCAAGGTCTTCGTAATAGGACAACTTATGTTCATCCTTCTTCACATTTCGTCATTTCGCTGTCCCTGCGAGTAAGCAATAGTCATCGTCTCATGTAGTCAATTTCTCATGTAGAAATTGTCCTGTCCTGTCCTGAAACTGTCCTAATCTTCTCTTATTTTTTTTGTGTTTGTGGTTACATTTCCGCTCCATATAGCACGAGTAATATATTTTCTACTACACAATGGCACAATGGAATATCCTTCTTTTGATATCTCTGTGGATATTGCTGTTCCATAATATGCCGTTTACACGAAAATAAGAGAAGCTTTGGTTGTTTTCTTCCCGATCATTCTTCTTGAGTTAATATCTGAGGCTCATGTGCCCGAGTTTATTAGAGATCCAAGATACTTGAAGGTGTTACAGCTTTTAATTTTGTTACCATTCACATTTATATCCACTTTTGCTTGTCCGAAGCACATTCATTCGGTTTTATTAATAATTATTTCTAATCTCCATTTATTATATACCTCTGTAAGCTTTCTTAGCATATATACCATATGCCACCAATTTTTATTCCCATATTGGAAAATTTCCTATACCAGTTATGTAGGGATTGTTCTTGGTAGATATTGAACGAAATAGGAGATAACCCTTGTTTATTCCTTAAAGCTTCCAGTTATTTCTTCCAATTAAAACGTCCAGTTATTTCCAATCTTAATTTGAGATTCGAAGTTTTTGTTAAGTTTTTTGAACAGGTTGATGCATTTTTCCTTTATTTCAACTCTTCTAATTGCTTTCCATCATTTTTCTTGAAACATTATTATACGCCTTCTGGAGGTCAATAAAGATTACATTAATATTCATATTTCTACTTTTATCATCCTCTATATCTATAACTTGTCTGATACAATGAATGTTATATAGGCATGATTGTCATCGTCTAAAACCACTCTGCTCTTCACACAATACAGGTACATCTTCTTCCATTTTTTTTTAGAAATTGACTTGAAAACAATCTCGCTGTTGACATTATGACACTTATTTCCCTGTAATTAACACATGATCGCTTGTCTCCCTTCTTAAATGTTGAAGAGATGTAGGATATGTTCCATTCTACAGGTGGATCCTCTCCTGCTTCTATCATATTGAACAATTTCTTTAAGAGTCTCACAACCACATCTCACCCATATTTCAGGAGTTCTCTTCTTATATTTCCCGGTCCTGGAGCATTATTGGTTTTTGGTCCGCATTGTGCCTTCTTTATATCATCTTCAGTTATTTCCTCCACATTTCTTATTTCTCCTCCTTCACATTATGTTCTGCTCTCTTTAGAATCGTTGAGTAGTGGTTTATCTACTTCTGAAAGTGGATTCTTTAAATCATGCTTTTACACTCATTATTTCTTCTCATTTTCTTTATAATTTTACAGGCTTCATTTGATTTATTGCATCCTACAGTTACATCGATTTATGTACATAACCTGTCAAATTTTCATTCAATTTATTTTCATTCTTACACGTTTTAACTTTCTGTCGAATCAGAACACATTTCTCTCGTGACTCTAGTGTTTCATCATTTAACCATTTCATATAAGCCTTTTTCTTCTAAATTCTCAGAAAACTTTTCTGTTAATTTTCTTTTCTTACCTTCTTCCCAAAGGGCTTTCTTAACTGCTTCCAAAATACTTTCCTCCAAGAGTTGATACATTTGTGTGAGATTTTCCTCCTTTTCAAATTTAATTTGTTTCTTAGTCTATTTTGGTAGATTATTTCGACCCTATACTGATTCGAGAGACCCGTCTTCAAGATCGATTCCTTATGCTCTTTATAGACCAGAGTAATTGAATGAGATTTTTTTGGCGACCGTTAATCTTAAAAACGTACGTACAGGTTTGAAATGTTTTATAAATATTCCCTTATTAACACTTTACATATTATTTGTTGTGAGGCATGTTGAAAATATATTTTTTATCCACTCTTTCAATTTCAGTCAATTTGCCAGAAACGAATGTGTTGTTTTAAAAGCTAGTTTTTACGGCCTTCTTTCCTTCAATTTCTTTTAGGATCGACATTCTGTGACATTCAAACTAATGAGCTGCAAAGAGTACAGACTGATTACTGGGTAGATATTTTCTAACTTTCTTTCCTATTTCGGCATGAAGCGCAGTCGTGCTTGAATATGCATGAATTGTTTTCCTAGCCACTAACTTATTTGATGGAACCGTTGGTTCTTTGAGACCCCTAGATCTTGTCTCATTATACCATTAACTATGTGTGCATTTCCAGTAACATTAACAGACGTTACACTTCAAACCATTTCTTTTGTCAGGTGCTTCCCCGAACGAATTATAATCCGTTGTTATGGAAACAATATTTGGTGTAATAATTTGGCCACCTCTGTATACTTGATGGATCAGAAAATATTGAGAAATATTAGAAAGTACACACTAAGATGTATTAGTACATGCTCCTAAAAGTTTGCAGAACATTTAGTGTTTTAAAAATAATTAAAAATATATTTCATTCACTGAGATAATAATGAGAAAATGCTTTTTGAGAATGGAATGTTATGATTTCTAAGTTATTTTGAATATTTGGTATAAAATTTCGACTGATTTTAAAAGAAATTTAAAACTCAGTTCTTTTTCTCATAGTCTACTTACTTCTTTACTAATTTGTACTGTAGTTAAATTTAATTTTGGAAAAATATTTACAAGAGATTCAGAGAAAAATCCAGTAGGTGTGACGTTGCAGTTATTTCTTCCAATGAACTGAGTTTCAGTGCGTTTGAAATATGTTAAGAGCGCGAGGCGAGGAGTGCTGAAGAGAGATGAAGTGTGTAGAAAGACAGCGGCCAGGAGTGGCTATACATTAGCGTGTCGGCTGTAGTGTATCTGCTCAACACTCTTGGAATCGCGACGAGCAGCGTCGAAGAGGCGTTAATGAAGGCGTTTAATTCGTGCGTCTAGAAGAGAGCTCGCTGGCCTCCGCGCGGTGCCACGGAGGAGTCCCAGAAAGCGGCCGCCTCCGCCTCCTCTCTAGAGAGCCGGTAGGCGCTTCTCTGCCCTTCGGCTACCGCCTCCGCCGCCGCCGCCGCCGTCGCCACCGCCGCAATCAGGGAAAACCGCAAGGAATGCGGACCTGGGGGCGGCGGCAGCGGCGGTGGAGGCGGCGGCGACGGGCGCGTGCGAGCCCCGACCCTCGAGAACGCCGGGGAGGGGGAGGGGGATATGGAAGGCGCCACTCTCCCAAAATCCATCCCATCGAGGAAATATTTCTTTTACAGTTTAATTACAAAAAGTGTGGTTGGTTGTAGACTTTTAGCGGGTAAGAAAGTGTTGATAAAGAATGATATTCCGATTTTTGAAGGTTCGAAGATGAGATAATCCTACGTCACAGTTGGCCAAGCAATTGAGGTATTATCAGCACATACACGTCTCTCACACTTCATTCTTAACCCTTAGACTCTGTTTGTTTTTTTCTGACTGCAGGGGCAAATAATGTTTTGCAACACTGAAAATTATTCACATGAACGTCATGAAACTTTTCAGTTTTTAAAGTTTTCTTGGTTTGAAGTAAATTGATTTTTATGCGGTTGAGGTCAGAAATGCTCCCAAATAAATTCCACTTCACACGTCTAAATTATAAGAAAAATTCTAAAAACGTGTTCATTTCCATTTTATAATATTATATTGTTGTTTCTGAATGACAATCTGGCGTATTTGTCTATTACGAGTTAGCTGCCCTATGTCAGACATTTTCAAGCTGGTATAGTAGACACAGGTATAGTAGACATAGGTATGAGGATATGCTACAATGTTCTTCTGGAAATATTGTTCTTTGCTTTTAGTACATATAATAAATAAATAAATAGCATCATTTTCTTAATTAATTATTCCAAATAGAATCCGTGCATGAAACGTGGGTAAACTATTGGGCAAAGCATGTGGTGTCAAATCTGACCCCAATCAGAGTCCATGTAAGTAATGGAGAAACAGAGTCGAAGAGTTAAGACTCTAAACATAGTATTAAATTTTGTCAGCTACAAATGGGAGCATGCTACAGTAAACGTTGTTAAGATTCCTAGATTGCTTCTATTATACACCAACAAAATGTAATCAACCATAAATTGATGATAAATTAATCATCATGTCCCTTACTACACATACAAACCTGAAACAGTGTTGGAAAATGAAAAGGTCAGGATTTATTTCAATCACACAATTTTGACGCATTAGACTAGAAAATAACTGACCAGATTTGTGATAGCTCTCAAGGTACCAAAAACTACTTTTCTTATTGATGTTGCAGTCCCTTTCTACAGGAACATGAAAAAGGCAATCTCGTAAAAAATAAGGAAGTACAGCGATCTGGCATATCAAATCAAAGATCAATGGAAATAGGACCTAGTATTCATTCTTCCAATAATTATCTCTAGTACTGGCCTTAAAGAAAAACGCGTTAAAGAAAACCTTAAAATCTTGATATCCCTCTAAGGCTTTTAAATTTAATGCAGAAGTCTGTCATCTTAAATACTTGCCGCATTGACCGAAACTTTCTAAATTCAGATTCATAAATAAATAGCAAATATCACCCTTGGCGAAAAGTCCATTGTTATTTGAGAACCAGGTCTTCCTGTGAATCAGCAATGTGTAAACATAAATAATAATAATAGTAATAATAGTTAGTTAGTTAGTTAATGCCTTATTTTACGTGGCGAGACTCGGGCCATCAGGCCCGCTCTTCCGTCTAACCACGCAAATTTCGCTACGCTTTTTTCACCACCTAGCGGAGAAAGGAGGTATTTTGGGCGACGAAACAGGCGGATCTCAATTTTGCTCAGAGGCTTCTAGTAATAATAATGATGATGATGATGATGATAATAATAATAATAGGGGCTCAAGGGGTGTGATGTGAACATCAATGAAAGCTATAACCTCTCACACCCAACTCCACTCTCACCCTTCACGCCCTGTTCAGTCGTCCTTGTCTCAAGGTTGTATCCAGCCCATTCCGCGAGACAGTCGACTAACTAATGAGATGAGGAGGTCCTGGTAGGGCTACTAGAAGGTAATTCTGGGATAAGGCCTATCAGGATGGTGCAAGTCAGCCAACTGGACTTGTATCTAGAGAGTCGGTGGAGGAACCAATTAAATGGCCAACAGCGGTTCTCAAAGCCTGAGCGGCTACAGTTGTCCTGGCAGTAGAAATAAAATGCGCTCATTAAGTATGGAGACATGTGCTAAAAAGAAAGCCTCGGAAAAAATGCCGCTACCCGAGGAGCGTCGGGGCGCCCCTGGAGCCATCGCTGGGGGTGACAGTATGCGAGCCGATGGTGACCAGGAGTTGAGCAGGCGGGCCCTGGTCGGGATACCCGAAATGCGACAGCCTGAAAGGAGCGAACCCATATCGAATGCCTCCCCTGCTGAAGGTGTTGCGCAGGTGTTACAACCAGTGCCCACCCAAGCAAGGCTGTCAACACAGCGCAGAAAATGGCCAACGGCTGTTAATGAAATAATGCATCTATTACCGGATCACAAAAATTGACACAGATGTGACTGGATACATGCAGAAATTATACAGATAATTTCAACAGTTTCCCTGAAAATTACGTAACTGAACAAATAGTGTCTCATCAGTATCGAGTGATTTTACGTAATAAACTGATTCCTGAGACACGGCTCCAGACTATTAAAATAAAAGTTGGTCGTGAGCTAGAACTGGATGAGGTTGAGAACTTACAACCTAGTGAATCGGAAATTCACCTTGAGTCCCACATAAATGTCCTTGCAATAGATGATATAACTACAGGTGAAGACGAAAGACTGGTGGAATCGCTGAAGATGGGCATGAGAGAAGCTATGTTCCAATTTGAAGGGACCCAACTACGAGACCAGTGTTAACTAAGATCAATACATGGAGACGAGTGGCACGTATTATAGATATCATGAATTGCGAGGTACTACCAGAGGAAATTGAAATGGCGCACAACTTGTAATATCTCCACCTTGTTATATATTGTACTGCAGTTGTAGTATTAAAATCCTTGGGAATATACTGTGAAAAACTGTCAGGAAAAAGCAAAGAGGCCGGATGATGCCACCTTGGGAGAGGCGTCTCGTCAGGAACATCGAAATACTGTGAGGTGATATTGCCCGTATGATGAGTTATGCCAATGGTTTTCGATCACCAAAATTTGTGAAGCCGATAGATCGTATTATGAATAGAAGTAAAACGCATACTCGAAGAGATGAACCTAATACGACTGTACAACAGTGCATTGACACGCTGAAACAGAGACAATCAGTATTAACAAATCGATTGTCCACGTATAGAACCAGCAGAAATAGGAGGAAAGATAACATTTTGTTTGAAAAATCTGAAAAGAATTTTTACAGAAACCTGGGAAGAAAGGAAGAAGGCAATTACAAAGGATTATATCCAACATGAGAGCAGGTGAATGATTTTTGGAGAAAGCAACTTTCCTATCCAGTGGAATGTGATGTGAGAGCGAGCTGGATTGGTGAAGAGAAGAAACGCTATGAACATCTTACCAAGATGCATTACCAAGAATTTACAACTGAAGAAGTCAGTGAAGTAATCAAGAACCTATTGAGTTGGAAAGCTCCAGGACCAGATAAAATTTATAATTTTTGGTTTAAAAGATTACGGTGCACTCACCAAAGGCTGACTGAATTGATCAATGATGTTATACAACAACCAGATAAGATGCCAGAATTTCTTACCCAGGGAATTACATATCTGATATCCAAAGACCCACAAAAACAAGAAGATCCAACAAAATACAGCCCTATTTCTTGCTTGCCAACGATGTATAAAATCATTACATCGTGCCTTTCACAATGGATATACTCCCACTGTAGAGACAACGATATTATTGCAATCCAACAGAAAGGCTGAAGCAAAGGCTCCATGGGTTGCAAACAACAATTAATCATAGATTCAGTAGTGTGTGGTCAAGCATATGAAAAACATCGCAACTTGTTCATGGCGTATATTGATTACAAAAAAGCCTTTAATTTTGTAACACCTTCAAGGAATGTAATGATTGATTTCCGAATGAACCTGTCTTACATAATTAGGTGAGAAGAATTGCCTGGTGGATTGAGAACAACTGTTTTTTTATTTGTTTATTAAGAAAATTTAATTAATTGGTTGCCATGTTGGCCAGACATGCTGGACCTCTCCAGAGCTTCATTTAGAAAGAGAACTATTCAGTGAATATTAGAACCTCTAACCTTCATAATGTATGTATTTATCCTCTTGCTGTTTCTTAGGTCACCATAAGATAATTTAAGATGCAAGAATCATCGTTTTTATGTTAAGTGTTGTCAGTTGAAATTCACAAATTTTTCCACAAGGTTATAGTGTCTGCTTTTAAATTAATGTATGTCCCCCTTAACCAGAAATATCATTTTGACAATTTACATTAGAGGTGGGAAACTATTTCTCTCTAAATGGATGCCGGGAGTACTCGATATTGAGTGCAAATCCACTCACTGAGAGTGATCGTCTAAGTCACTCGAATCGAGAGAACGGTCAGTTTACCGTAAAGTGAATTATTTCACTTTAAAAACCGAGTGGATTCCACTCGTTTAATCCCGAGTGGATCCCGAGCGAGGTTCAATTCTGCCCCGAAGGATAAGTGAAATCAGTTGGAATCGAGTTGACTTCTGCAAGATCCCCTTGTCACTCGCATGGTACCTTCCGGCCGCCCTCATTCTGCATTTATCCGCTCTCTCTCTCTCTCTCTCTCTCTCTCTCTCTCTCTCTCTCTCTCCCTCCCTCTCTCTCTTTCTCTCTCTCTCTCGCTCTGCCTTTTCACCGCTCTCTCTCTCATCCTATTTCTGTCCTTTCGCTTTCTCCGCTCTTCCCTTTTTTCGCTCTCTCTCCCTTTTCTCCACTAATTTATGTACCCTATCACACTCTCTTCCGTCTCTCCCCTCTCCACTCGTTCAAAATTCAACTCCGCCTTCGCTTTGCCAACTG
>BLKR01006713.1:0-51616 GCA_011170035.1 Teleogryllus occipitalis | reverse complement strand
GTTGTATCTAGTGTTTAATTTAGAATAGAAAAAATGGTTATCCTTTTTCTGAACGACGAAACACGCATGCATGATACTGTCTCTGTCTAGCCATTAAAATGAAAAACAGACGCTCAAACCATCTTCATCTGCATTTTATGAACGCATCTTTTCACTTGAATCGCAAATTGAGAAAAGAAAGAAATAGAGCTGATGTTACTCTGAATTAAATGTATATAAAAAGAAATGATTTGATGCGTTTTTTCTCTTCTTATTGAGTGTCTTCCCTTTTACCTGAACATTGTGTTGGCAACTCATGGTTGGAATGTCTGGAGCCTAATACGAGCTAGGGATTGTAATTAAAGAGAAATTTATTTCCGCCGCATCAATAATTTGTTACATTGGTTTGCTTTCGTGCTTTGTCGCACGAAATGTGAATGTAATGTTTTATGCTGAGGGTGTCGAAAAACACAGGAGCCATGGGCATAGGTTGTTCCTGCGAAGACTAACTTATAAATTCCTCCATTCAGAATTGTTTAGAACAGAAAATTATTAGTTGTTTTAACTTATAATTAAGTGTTTCAATAAAAGTTAATAATATTTTCTTTTAATATAGTAGTACAAATATCATAATTGTTATTTGAGATCAATTTTCTGGCCATTTATTTTCAATGCAGCATTGAATTGATTAATTCTCAGTGATTCCGGGAGCGTCAACTTCTGAGGTCATTAGTCTCGTAGGTGTAGTGCATGTTTTTCATTGGGAGGTGGCGGTAATCTTCCCCCACCGGATGGCGAGATCCGGCGCCGACCTACCGTCGACTAGCGGGGTTTTCCCTCAACCACGTATCTCCCACCAGCTGGGCACCGACCCAGCCGGGACAAGTTTTAAGTCCCCAACCGGTCTCCCGGCATATGTGGTAATGTAGTGCGTGTATGTGTGTAAGGGGTGAGGATAGGACAAGGAAGAGGAAGGAAAGATCGCGCGCGGTCCGTGGCCCGTTTGTTGGGGTACTGCTCCGACATTCGCATGGTGTTGATCGGAGGAGCCACGGAACAGTACGGATCAGAGCAGCGGGCCGCTAGAATTCTGTTCCAGACAGTGACTGAATTCGACGTAGCTGAAAAGATAGTATTGAAAATCCTACCACCGTCGGGACTCGAACCTAGGATGTCACGGTCAGAGGCACTACAGTGACATCAGTTGATGCACTTAACCACCACTCCTGGTTTGCAGCGTTGGAAATATAATGTATCTGAAGCATCCGTCTGTGTAAAACGATTGAGACTATGGTGGAAATAATAAGATATTTACGATTTTTCTCAATTTTTTCTTTTCTAAATTTTAGAAACAGGAAAATAAGAATCACATATTGTTATGATTAGGAGCTAGAGAACAGTTAGATACTAAGTAAACTAAAATAAATAAACTGAAGAAACCAAATAAACTTGCACAACTAAATAAATATTGTAATATTCGCACAGTATGTAAGCGCAGGTAAACCAGCAACATGGTTTTTCTTTTGGGAGCGAAAATGATGATGTTTAGACGAACACTCAGGTGAGCGATATCACAATCCCAAGTATTCGGTGCATGGTTACAGAACCAGAAACCCACCCAGGTCTTGACCCAATTTACAAAACGAAACCACGAGACTCGGGTTTCTGTGCTCGCTTACCATGATTGCCATCGCTTGTCATGATATCAATATCTTTGACGTACGCCGTGTGCCCTCTTCGTGAAAAAAAAATGGAAGTTGACAAATATTACCTATTTCACTCTTGTGCGTTCCAAACAAACCCGTGTCTAGAAATTGCTATTAACATACCTAGTACTGTTATGAGTGTTATTACTTCCAAGGTCAAATGTTAAAAATGAAGGGGGAGCATAGCGGAACAAAGATTTTTAATTTGGTCGAGGCAGTAATAATATTACAGAAACAGCTGTAACATTTCGTAGTATGTTCAGTATTTTATCGGTCACCATAAAATCTCATGAATCATGAGAAAATTTACATTACGGTGATAGTTAACACGTGAATTCATTCATTTGGTGCGGCTCGTTAGTACGTTATTGTGGGGTTTTGCTTACGATATACCCCTACAAATAATATTCGTACACCGTGATCGAGAAAGATGGATATAAATAATTCTCCTGAACTTTTCAAAATACCTAAAGAAACCATGTTCTGTTAGGAAATTGGCGCGTTGACTTCCCGTGGCAATACCTTCACATCGACAGTAAATATGATCACCTAAGTAAAGTTTCATTTGGTGGAATGTGAGGAAACTGAAGTTAATTTACCTAATACCCATTTTTCTAATAAAACTTGCAATTTTATAATTGTCTTAGGTGTATTAATACTATTACAATTAAGAATAATTATCTCCCAAACCAATGTGAATTACTTCTGAATTGTATGAATCAGATTTGTTTGTACATCGCCATGTTTTTTTCTTAACTAACATTTCTCTTGCGATGAACCGATGGTTGTTTACGTTGCTAAGGACGTTAAATTTCTTAAACATGCAGGTGAAGTGCTCTTAACAAACCTGCAGGGTTGCATGTTATCAGGGGGTTAAATACGCATGTGACCGATAAACTTTTTAACTGTGGTATGAGTAGCTCATCTCCGTAAATACGCCACATATTTACTCTCAACAAAATCGCTATCGTAGAGCCAACTTTTTTCTCTGATACTGTGGATTCTGTGTTCAATAAGATCGATAAGCATGCGCCGAGAACTAAGAAAATTAACAATATTTTTCTAAAAATGATCCAAATGTTTCCATACAATACGAAAAATTGTAGATTAAACTGAAAAACTACCAAAACCATTTTGTTTACTCTAAAAGTTCTGTAGTTTTTTTAAAAAAATTGTTGCGTCTACAATTCAACGCAACGCGTCTTCAAGCCTCTTAAGGAGCGTTGAGCGCTTTGCGCTGGAGTAATCCTTCATTAACATTTGGCGCTGGGGAGTACTCCTCGTTAACTTTTTTAGTTTGTCATGTCACGTTTAGGACACTTCACAGGGGTTGGACTAGCCCTTGTGAAGCAGCCAAACTCGATTTGTTGGAACAAATTTCACGTGAGATTCGACGGGAATCTAACCCGGACCTCAGTGGTGAAAGGCTAATGACTTCGCTATGTGCCACGAGCGAACCCTTTAATTTTTAAATTAATATCTTTTTTAAATTAATATTTTATTTACTGGAGAAGCTCATCTAATCTATTTTAGATTATTCTAATATTTGATGTGAGCTTAATTGAATTAAAGAGCAAATTAATTTAGTCAAAAAAAGTAACGACGAGGCGACGGATTTAGATGACTTAAACATCGCCAAAAACGCTCAATGAAATGCTCTAAAAATAAAGAATATTGACGTTATAAATGTTATTAAAACCAGTTGGAATGAAGAATTCAAGCTGTTGGATACCTTACTGATGTAATCGAAGCTGCTTCTGTTCGTTCAAGTGCACTCAGCTTTCAAACTTTTGGTTTGGATTGTCCTTTACCCGAAATCTCTGTCTTCCTTTATCTCGACATTGGCTGAACCGCCAATGGCGCTGACAGGCGTCACAGAACCCTTAGATTACATACTCACAATGGCTGACATTACAACTTCTGAATGAAGAAATCGAATATGCTACTACATATAAGTACTCAGGAATTCTGTGGAGAACATCTGTTGCATCTCGTAAATATTTTTTGAAGCAAGTAGCATTACAATGATTTTAATATCGATGAAAGCAGCGAAAAATAAATTAAAAATTATGTAAAAAGTAGAAAATGACTTATTAGTCAAAATCGACGGGAAAATGCAAAAAAAGTATAAAAATGGGTAATTTCCTTTTATCATAACATAAAAAGAATTTCTAAACTAAACGGAAATTTTCTAAAATAAAAAAAAGACTTTTCATTAAAATCTTCCCCCTAACAATGAAACTGCACTCGCGGCCCATGACGATCCGGGCCGTGTTCGGGATGGCACCAGGTCGGTACGGAGTGTAGTCTTGTCCACACGGGGACACCTTAGGAATAGTATCATTAGGGAGCGGATTTTAGACATTGATTTTATGTTACGACGAAAGAGAATGATCATATTTCATAAGTATTGTTTTTTGCAGTTTTCGTCGATTTCCATTAATAAGTCATTTTTCTAACCCTTTTCATAATTTTTAAAGCATTTTTCGCTTATTTCATTTATTTTAATATCATTTTAATGATACTCGCTTCAAATATTAATTACGAGATGCCACAAATGTTCTCCGCAGAATTCCTGAGTAGCGTGTTAGATTTCTTGGCTCAGAAATGGTAATGTCAGTCGTTGGGAGTATGTAACCACATGTTCCTGTGACGCTCATGTGCGTCACTGTCGGTTCGGCCGAAATCGCGATAAGCATGTAAAGATAGATTTCCTGGAAAAGAACAGTCCAAACCAAAACAATTGCAAGCTGAGTTCACTTGAATAAAAGGAAGAAGCCTCAATTACATCAGTGATTATGCACCAGCTTGAGCCGTTCATTTGAACTGGTTGTGATCAAAATGTTTACGTCATTACCCTTGCTTTCAGGACTTTTTTAAAACATTTTTAAGAGCATTGTATTGATCATTTTTGGCGATGTTTTAGATCATAAAAATCATTATCATTTAACACTCCAGGAAACATTCTGTCTCAGAGGTGTTTAGAAATAATCCCCGGGCTTTGAAACTCAAGCCGCTCGATCAATTGCGTAAACCAAATACACGGTACTGCGGTCCTTCTCGTACTGAGCAGAATTACTTGCGAAGCAACTCATTTTTGGAATAGTAAATCACCGCTCTCAGAACGGTCTAAACCATCTCACTCTATACGACATATGAGTGGTTCAGTACCATAGCTGCCAAACCCATGTTGTCTTGGAGCCTCTTATTCCTCTGAAGTATGTCTCTGAATGATGCTCTTCTTGTGTTATAATTCTTTATCCTTGTGAATGAATGAATGAATGAATGAATGAATGAAAGAGAATAAAGTATTTCCATCTCGTTATAAAAGACATGGAAAGAAGACAACAAGAGAACGTTGAGATTATGGCTAACTTTTGCTGATGTACATTGATGTTCCAGAAGCCATCTACAAAGAGAAAAGTCCAGAAAGAAGTTTGAACTAAAAAAGACGATTTCACAAACAATCCGATTGTGGTGTTAATTTTGTCTTTTTTAACTGTATAAATTATGCATATTTTTATGTAAGTAAAACATTTGCGTTAAGATATTTTTTTAACTATGATCATCCGTTTGTTCGAAAATACGACGTCCCAGGACAAAAAGATTGTCCTTCTTGGATTCAGAGCACTACAAATCTTAAGAATCAATCAATTAAACCGAAACAGAGGATCAAAGAGTATTTTTTGGAAGACCTGTGCTATGAACACTTGAAATTAGAAATTTGCGCGCCGTAATAATAGAGAATGTATTTCTTTCGGGAAACCAAAAAGTTTGGTGTCCCGAAGAAATACAACGGAAAAAACGAAAACCAAAACCAAATGCATCGAATACTTTCATCGGCAAACTTAAGATCGTTGTTAAATATATTAATGTAGAGAATGATATTATGTGGAGTTGATATATTAACGTTAAGTAGTGGCGAATTCTCCGATTCACCGCGTATACCGCCGGTATACCTAGTAATTCGAAGTGTATAATAATATGTCCTAAGTTTGGTAATCCTCTAAAAAGTTCTTGAGATTTTGAAAGCTTTAAAACAGATGCGAAAAAATAACTGCTTTGCTACCGAGAGCCAGTCTTCCGCATTCCTAAGCGCCACGAAGTGCATTGGAGTGTGAAGTTTCAAACAGTTCTTAATGCTGCCCAGTGGATTCGCTGGCGCAGGCAATGGCACCGCATGCCAGCCGCGATAACCTTGGGTTCATCATGTTTCAAGGGCTGGGAGAGGGGAGGATGCGCGTCTTCTAGGTAGGTAGGCACCGCAAAATATTGCGGTTAACAGTTCTTCTCTGGTCGTTCGTAAGTTACGCTTCTCTCACGTTTTTGTGAAAATGGAGTATTTTAATGATCCAGAAGTTAGTGGTTTGTGTAATCGTCTTATAGAACAATTATTAAGGACGGAATTTTATTGTATTGGGATTTCAAAAAAGCTCGAAATAAAACAACGCTAGAGGTAGCTTCCGTAAAGTGCGGTGTACTTAAAATAATGTTCAGGATTCGCCACTGATGAGAAGAAACCACAGCAATCCTTAAGTTTGTTTTGCCATCAGAAAACATGGCGGCCGGTAGTACAAAGTGATTCAAGTAGGAGCGGTGTGTTTGCACAACATTTCTCTCTATATAACTCAAGCTCAATGGTAGTTACAGATCAAAGGTCAGTCACGTGACTCGCTTGCACAAGGTCAGATGTTACAAATGTGCTAAAACTTTCCATTATCATTTTCCGTTACATGTCAATACTTGTAGAATATTTAGTCTTCCCTCTCTACCTTACATCTTTTCTCCCAACAACTGAATTAACCTACAAATCTTAATTACAAAATCCCTCTTCAACAACCTGCTTTTAAAACACTTTACTTCGGCGCTGTCCGACTCAGTTACTCAGTTTGAATTGAAAAGCTGCCACCATCGGAATGCTAATTCCGTCTGTTTAATTAGCAAAACATTTGTTAACTCTCACAGTTTCTACCAAAACTTTGACATAATTTCTCGAGGACGAATTTACATCGTTATTGGAACGCAAATAATATTTTGAGAACTTAAATCCAATGTTTTAATTAACTTTCAAGACATTTTAAGAACTGGTAGTTGAAGGTGGACAACCTGCCGGCAGAGACAAAGTGACAGATATATTTTTGGTTTTACGGGACCAACAGTATTGAAATTTACGAGTAAATTATGCATGTTCAGTTTTCTGACCTTCAGTTAGCTATTCAAAAAAATGAAATGTATTAATTCATCCTTCCGGCTGATGTGGCACAGGGTGTCAACTGATGTCACTGCCTCTGACCGGGAAGTTCTGGGGTTCGAATCTCGAGGATGATGGGATTTCTGACTCTAGGTCGATAGGTCGAATTCGGTCGCTGTCTAGAGAAGAACTCTAGCGGCCGGCTGCTCTGATCGGTAGTTTTCTGTGGTTTCTCAGATCTTTCTACTTTAATATTCTTAATAATTACTCTACTTTCTACTTTAATAGTTATTTAAATAAATAATCATTTGCTTCACATTACGAGTTGACTCTTATTGAAATTACGAAGAAATGCTGTTATTAAGAATAAAAACAATTTTATGAGCTTTTTTTCAGATCGTATTGCGCAGAGGGCATGTAGTATCATGTAGTCCTAGTCATCATGTTTCATGTAGTATTAACGCAAGGGCCCGAAGGACCCTGAATGTTCAAGAGCCCCAGATAGTTCTTAAACAAATTATTTAATACTAAATTTTTAAAAAATAAAATTAAGAAAAATGTATAAAAAGTGATGAATGATTAAACTATACGCAAAAAACTTGCATCATGGAGTGATGTGTCGGGCATCATTGAATAATATTTTTAATATGAAATGCGTTACAATTTGATATTGTACAATTTAATAAAAAAAAATAGCCAACTTATTTATAGTAATTTTCAATGTAATTATAAATCTGTAATTCGTTCTTGTTTGAATAATGTTAAACTGAAACACTAAGAAATACTTTCCAATTTTTTTCTTCAATAAAGTGGAAACACAATGTGGATTGACAGGATTTTCTTTTCGTTTCAGCATCAAAATTGGAGGCGGGGAGAGATCGTAAGAATCTTTTTCTTTGGTCCTGGTCTTCCATTGACAGAAGTTAGGTGACCCAATTGGGTTTTCTTGAGGGGGCTTAATCAGGGTAGTTTCCCTATTGCCTTCCTTGAAGGTGGCGTATCATCATAATCATCATCATCAAAATCAAATTATTATTATTAAATTATTATTATTATTAAATTATTATTATTATTATTAAATTATTATTATTATTATTAAATTATTATTATTATTATTATTAAATTATTATTATTATATTATTATTATTATTATTATTAAATTATTATTATTATTATTATTATTATTATTGAATTAAGAGATAATAGGATGACAAGGCTTAGGAGGTGGGGTTGTGGGAGATGATCGTGGCCTTTTTGAACCATCCCAGCATTCACCTTATGCCAGAGGGAAACCACGAAAACCCCGGTCAGGACGGCCGGCCCGGGGATCAAACCCGGACCTCCCATTGTGAAGTCAACGCGCTACGTGCTGAGCCACTTCACTCGGTAGATCGTTCGGATAGGGGCGACCGAATTAAACCAGGCGCAAAGGCCACAACGCCGTTGAAAGGGCCGTGGGTGAGGGGCTGGAGAAGGTGCGGGGCCACCTGAGGACGAGGACGAGGGCGAGGACCAGCGCCGGGGGCGACGGAGGGCGGCGGGGGGGAGGGAGGGGCGGAGCTGCTATCGATTTATCCCCAGCGGCGGCGGCGGCACGGGGCTCATTCGGATGCGGAAGCGCGCCACACCCCGCCACGCCACCCACGCCACGCAACAACGACGCGCCTTGTCGGCCGGGCCCTGCCTTGCCTCGACGCGCCCCGCCCCCAACGCCACGCCACGCCAAGCCAATGCTCCGTCCCAGCCTCCGCCCCCCGTTCCTCGCCACGCCACGCAACTAGGTGTGCCTTCCCGGCCGGGCACCGGTCACGGCGAGTCCCGCCCCCCTACTCACGCCATGCCAAAGTCCTTCCCATCCCGCCTTCCATCCTACACCGCTAACGCCACACCAATGCTCGCCATCCAACAACAATGCGTCTTTTGACCTGGCGCCGCCACGGCGCGACCCGCATCCCGCCCCCGCTACTTACGCCATGCCAAAGGTCCGGTCAGTTCCGCCTCCCCCACCGCTAACGTCACGCCACACAACGACGACGCGCATTCCCGGCCGGGCACCCGCCATGGCGTGCCCCGCCCCAACGCCACGCCAATGCTCCTTCCCAGCCGCCTCCCGCTCCTCGCCATCCACGCCAGCAACTATAACGCGCCTTGGCCTGGCCCGCCACGGCGCGACCCTCCCCGCCACACACGCCATGCCACCGCCACGCCACCGCCACGCCACCGCACGCCACGCCACCGCCACGCCACCGCCACGCCACGCCACGCCACGCCACGCCACCGCCACGCCACCGCCGCGCCACCGCCGCGCCACCGCCACGCCACCGCGCGCCACTGCCGCGCCACCGCCGCGCCACCGTCCGCCACCCGCCACCGCCACGCCGCGCCGCGCCACCGCCGCGCCACCGCCGCCACCGCCGCGCCACCGCCGCGCCACCGCCGCGCCACCACCGCCGCGCCACCGCCGCGCCAACGCTTCGCGCCTCCACCACCCGTCCTTCGCCACCCACGCCTCGTCATTTCACGCCATCCAACAAGAACGCGCCTTCCTGGCCTGGCCCCGTCACAGCGCGCCCAGCCGCCGACGCCACGCCAAGTCAAAACTCCTTCCCGGCCACCGCCACCGCACGCCCCGCCACACACTCCTCGTTATCCACGCCACGCAACAACGACGCGCCTTCTCGGCCAGGACCCGCCACGGCGCGTCCCGTCACCCACCCGCCCCCCGCAACTCACGCCTCCAAACCACGCCCTGCAACCCATGCTCCGTCAGCGACAACCTGTCGCGCTGATAAAACGGATCGGATTTTCATGTGAATTTCATTTTTACAGGAAGAAGATGCCTGCAATGAATAATATTTTTTTTTATTTTTACTGATCCGTTGTACCTTGTTATTGCCATCGATACGGAGTTCAATATACGCTGCATAACTTATCTGGATCGAGAGGATCACGGTTTCGAGGAAAATATGAAAACAGGTGAATTATGTTACATGTTACTGAGGGCAATATGAAAAGATAAACTAAGTTAATATTCAGTTAATTAGTAGGTAATAAATTTGAATGAATAAAATTAAATAAAAATTAAAATTATGTATGTACCACGGGCCTTGACTGGTTCTAATGATCTCGGGAATTTTGTTGCCGTTCTCTCATTAGAACTCTTATAACGCTCTTGGTGCATGAATAACTATTAGTATACAACACATTCTTAACGAATTAGAACCATTTTTACTTTCCATATTGTATTAATTACGTACTTTACTAATTGCTACATAGTTCGTTACATTTTAATATATTTATACTGCGAAATGGAACGTTGCAGATGCAAGTTCGCCATATGTATTACTGAAATCATCTTTCTCACAAAGCAATGTAATGCTACTGCTCTTCTGTGAGCACCGGACCTTCGCCGTGAATTTTGAAACCTTACACTCCTCTGTTTCTTCTACACAGCGTACTCAAAGTCGAGGATGAGCGGTAAAGTGTAAGTAATTTCAAATGGGCTTGCTTATGTTTCATGTGGGTGATGGGTAACTCCAACGAAAAGTGACAATTTTTTACAGCTCATTGTCTTATCTCGCTTTGGGGGTATGTTCCTTTTAACTCCCCCTTTTTGGGATCGATCACCGCCTATAAGGTACCACAGCGCGCCAGGAAATTCCCTTCACAGTGGCACATGCTGGTGACGGTGCTAGCAACAGAAATTATGTTGGTAGCACGAGCTGCAGCTTGAAACAAAAGAAAACGTAAATACCATACTCACCACAATAATAACAGATCCTAGAATTATTGCCTGCTTACAGTTTAATTTTTGACTGAAAAATGCAGATATTTGTGTTATTCAGCTGATTTTCGTACTGACTAAATTCTCATAATCTGGCCGTCACTGACGGGCATACCACACAGTTAACGGCATCTGACAAGAAGGCTCTAAGGAAGAGGCCGCCCGAATTTAAATATATCCTTCTTACCTATTGCGTAATGGAAGAGCACTTTCTTGATATTCTTGAAATATAAACTGTTCCATTGTGTATAAGCTATAGATATTATTGTGTTACAGATTTGTAAAGATAGTTTTTCTTAAAATATTTGTTTAGTAGTGTTTTACGAGAGTAAATTATTTGCTGTTCATGAGGAATATCTGTGGTTACGTTTGGAAAACCATTTTGCATAGTGTTGTTCAACAGTATTTTTGATGGTCCAAGCCAGTAGTATATCTCCATACCCGGCTAATGCTCACTACTCGCGGATTCGGTGGTATAACGGTTAGCGTATCGAACGGTTGTATCCGAGTTCGCGGGTTCAAACCCGATCGAAGGACGAAAAAATCCTTCGTACGCCTTCCTTCGGAGGGGAAGTAAAGCTGGCTGTCCCATGTAGTAGATTTACTAAAATATCCTCAAGCCTAAATGAAGCCTCTGAGCAAAATTGAGTTCCGCCTGTTTGGCCCAAGATAATACCTCCTTTCTCCGCTAGGTGGTGAAAGGAGCGTAGCGAAATTTGCGTGGTTAGATGAAAGAGCGGGCCTGATGGCCCGAGTCTCGCCACGTAACATAAGGCACTAACTAACTAACTACTCGTCACCCATTCCCAGTCAACGATCCTTCACCAACTCCAATGGTGCCCCGCCACACCCCAATTTCGTCCTACGACTCTCCACATCGTTCGCCTCGCCCACACGCATCCACACCCGCCGACTACTCGCTACGGTCTCCTTCCTTTCACCCTCAGATTCTCTCGCCACTCCCACGTCGCCACATCCACGCACTCTCGCCCGATTGATTGATTGATTGATTGATTGATTACTAGTGATTCTGGGCGCGTCAACAAAGTTCATTAGTCACGTAAGTGTAGTGCACGGTTATTGCTCGAGAGGTGGCGGTGATCTTCCCTTGCTGAATGACGAGATTCGGCACCTACCGTCTGCTAGCGGGTTTCCCTCACACAGGTATCTCCTACCAGCGGGGCACCGCCCGGTCTCCCGGCATGTATGGCAGTGCATGTAAGTAAGTATGAGTACGTAAAGGGTGAGAATAGGACAAGGAATGGAAAGGAAAGATCGGGTGCATTCCGTTTGTTAGGGTACTGCTCCGGTGGACACCTGGAATTGAGCGGAGGAAACGCTGAAAACTACCGAACAGAGCAGCCAGCCGCTAGAATTCCCAGCGGCGACAGAACTCGACCTCGCTATGTAGCTACAGTCGAAAATCCTGGAACCGTCAAGGCTCGAACTCGAGTACCTCCCAGGCAGAAGCATTGCAGAGACAACAGTTTACGTCGTTATGATCATTACTCTCATAAGCCCTGAATCACCTCTTCCCACACATCTATACACGCCCCCCATCGCGCCCATATTCTTCATATTTCGCCCCCCTCCCCCCGCCTCAAACCAGCACTTTCTCACAAAATTCACCGAACAAAATTCAACCCGCCACACCCTCTGGCTACACCTCCACGCTTCCCCTCCACACCCCGTCGTTTCCGACCCAAAACCATATACCACCATTGCGTTCGCGCCTCGTTATCTGCATCCGCCATTGGCAATAATTCACAGCTAATGCTTCCGCCCCCCCTCAGCCACCACCATCACGCAAGTGCTACTGCCGCTACGTGCCTCCGACAGGGAGGTCCTGGAGTGCGAGTTCCAACGGTGGCAGGATTTTCGACCCTGGCTAGATAGCTATAGGTGGACAAAGTAGCAAAAAAACTAGACTGCGCATGCTCGGAAAGTGGAAAAGGAGAAGTTTTCTTCTCTTAGAGGCTCAACTTCCCCTTCTGAGAAGGAACCGCCCCCCCCCGCCGTCGTGTCTCGTCCTGGGCGGTCGGGGAGAAAACAGCTTGGCCTTGACGAACGTCCTGAGCCCTAGAGTGTTGAAGCGTGAGAACGAAGATGCAAGAGCGAACCAGTTATTGTTATAGGCGGTCCTTAAGTTCAACTGAGGTCCCCCTCGAGAGCAGTGTGGAATTGCTTCCCTACGGCTCCAGGGGTAAGCGACGCCATGATGTTTTTTTCGACGTTGTCGAGCTGTAGATTATATTCAGGCATTGTCTGGAGGAGAATTCTAGCGGACGGCTGCTCCGACCGATAGATTTTCGTGGTTTCTCCCATCAATACCATGCCAATGCCGGAGCTTTACCCTAACAAGCGGGCCACCGACCGCACGCGATCTTTCCTTCCTCTTCCTCGTCCTCTCTCCACCCCTTACACACACACAAACACACACACTAACTTACACTACACTACCATACAGGCCGGGAAACCATCCGGGAATTCAGAGCTTGTCCCGAATGGGACGGTGCTCCGCTAGTGGAAGATACCTGGTTGGAGAAACACTGGAAGCAGACGAATAGATCGGCGGCGGATCTCGCCATTTAGCGGGGAAGATCACTGACACCTCACGCGATAAAACACGAACTACACTTACGGGACTAATTAGAGTAGTTGACGCGCCCGGGAAAAAAACATGAATCGCTCAACTTCTCCGCTACGTGACACTGACCCCATGACCTTTCCTGCGTTCACGTATTAACGCACGCTTGCAATCACTTCCGGTATCCCGCACCTTCGTTTCCGGAGATTTGCCCCAAAGATAATGAATGCACCGGGTGATGCGAAATTTGTGATTCAATTGATGATGCAAAATTTGTGATTCGCGCAGCATTACATAACTCTCTGCTGGGTATGCGGTAGCGAGAAAGTAAAGCAGAGTGTACTCGTACTGGTTGCTTACGTATAAGGCGCAAGTTGCTCTGATAGGCTCGTGGCATAAGTTGGTAGTGTGAGACAGCCAAGCCGGCGTCGATAGCCGAACTGCTTAACCACGCTCAGTGAAGTCACTAAGATTAAGCAGCTCGAGTCACCGAAGGTCCCTGGATGGGTATCCGTCTGGGAACCACGGATAATAACGGCACAAATCCCCTGGCTGATAGGGAAAACAGGCAATGACTTAATGACAAAATGACTCAAGTTAAAGAATTTATGACCAGGGCTTGGATTCAGACGACTCACAAGTTCTGTGAAAATGACGTATAAAATGACTTTAAAATAATGGGAAAAGACCTACTTTAAGAATTTTACAATTTTTAAAGAAACTTTATTTACATAAAATTATGCATAATGTCAAATCTTTATTTTAGGAGGATATGCAATTCTTAGCTCCGCTCCTCCAACCGTCAGTTTTGAAATTCGAGGAAGTTACCAAAGATCCGTGTAATTTTGAGAGTTTGAAAAATAGTGAATTTCGTCAAGAACTAATGATGCAAAAACGTTGTGTTCGTGTGTCATTGTCATTGTAAATTTATGAAACGTTCGTTAACAAAAAAAAACGAAAAGTAAACAAATTCGTAAGTGTGACAAAAATGACGCAAATGTACAAAAATTACTTACAAATTGAAAAATGGCAAAAATGACAAATATGACCCATTAACTATATATAATCCTGTATGTTGTGATAAATATTCATTTACAAGTTAGCTACTTTAGAATGCAGCAATGAAAAGATGACGTCATCAGAACCCGAGCCCTGCTTATGACTACGTTCAAAGAGAATTACTGCGTGTTTAATGCCGAATAAAGGCTTGGAAAATTGTTTCCAGGGTGTTACGAGATGAACCGGTCTCAGCTGGTAGCGTTTAGAAATCAGAAGGAATAAAAGAGTTCACAGTAATATCAGTGATAATTAATTTTAGTTTGATTAATAAAGTGAGGTTTAAAGTTTCCATTAAGACATTTCTCCATTTTATATGGGAATATTCACATCATATAATATATATTATGAAAATAATCCCAAAGCGAAAATATGTCAATTAGCTAATGATTGTGTATATGGTGAATGAGAGATGAACTGATTTAGATATTTATTTAGTAAAAACAGTAAAAAAATATGTGATGTATGGGGAGAAAATCATCTGCGCACGCTTTCTGGAGTTTCAGAATCCCTTCCCAATAATTTAACAGTTAATAGTTGAAAGATGAATAATAATAATAATAATAATAATAGTAATAATAATAATAATAATAATAATAATAATAATAATAATAATAATAATAATAATAATAATAATAATAATAATAAATTTATACAAGCAAGAGATTAACATTTCAAAAACTAGATTTTTTCGTTTCCGACTTGTAGAAAACTTATTTGTAAGGGTAAACGAACTGGAGATATGATTTTTCTGTATTGCTAACAAAACACAAACTCGGCCTTAGCTCTATTACCACTACAAGCAAAAGGAAAGCTCAACAAAACATGCGCATAGTGAAGCTACATTTACATTGATTCGCATAAATGCTCTCAATACAATGTGTTATTAAAATTTAAATATAATAGAGGTTTTGTTGCACATCGTTTGGATATAGTCATGTTTTGCATTTTAAATTTGTTTACGTATTGTACCAAATGTTTGTATTGTATTGTATTGTATTGAATTTAGATGTCACTTCGTTATATTTTATTTATCAAGTATTCTAGTTTGATTAGTTTTTGAGTAGAGATTGTCAATTTTAAATAAATAATATTAAGAAGTAATTGCGGGATTCTTTAAAAACAATAATCATTTGTCATCTTGTTAACAACTTCTCTTTCTCATCCACATGATGTTGTGAACTAACCTTCGCAGTTGTAAAGGGGTTTCGTAATCAAGTACTGCAGCTGAATGCACATTCATGTGTTGAGAAACAAGAAGGAAGGTCGAGTTACATCGTAAACATCCAATACCTGTTGACATCGAAAAGAAAAGTATCAGGCTTTAGTAATGCATTATTAACCGGACTTAGAAATGCAATAAGTAGTTGCGAGTCGCAACAGAGCTTCGCAGATAGGGAGGTTCTAGGTTCGAGCCCCGACAGTGCTGGGCAGGAGAAAACTGATGCAATCTGTGCATCGCAACTGGATCCTCAAAGTAGGAGACCCATTCATGTTCAAACACATTTGATAGTATTTTGGGATAAAAAATTTAATCGACTCTAGTCTAGTCTAAATCGATCTTTACAACATGAGAATTCTAGAGATAGGGTGCTCTGATTGTTCCTTTGTGTGAATTCCTCCAATCAATTGAGGCGCACAGATTAAAAATGGTTGATCCCAACCGAAGTTCGTCTCGAGAAAAATGACTTTTTCAGTTTTCGTTCAGGTTCACTTTCTCTATATACACATTTTTGAAGGTGGAATTTGAGGGTTTTGCCATATCCCAATTCATTTGATATTTCAGCATAAAATAAGTATATGGTAGGAGTTTAATGTCGTACTTCTAACGTAAAATGCGAGGTCGGTTGGGATCAGCCGTTATTTTCCTGAGCGCCTCAATTCAAAGCATATGTCGACGACATACTTTAAACCAGGGATACATCACCAAGAAAACATCGATGTTTCTTAACATCGATGTTAATAGAACATCGACCCAAAACCATCGACCATATTACATATGGATGTTTTTAAAACTGGATTAGTAACCATTGAAATTCACGGGGTGGGGAAGGCATTGTGAATTCATTTCTAGATATAACTGACATTGTTTACTAATTTCTGGATTTAACTGTAAGTGGCATCGTTTATTAATTTCTAGATTTAAATGACAAAACGAAGACAAAAAATCATCAGGACAATTAACAAAAATTGCATTATCTGATTCAATAATTCATTAATTACAGAGGTTTCATTATTGACAAAATCTCGCTTTTCTTAATTTTTCATCCTTTGTCGCTTTGGTCTGAAGAATATTCAAATCCTGGTTATAAGAAAATTATTATTGAATCAGATTCCAGCAGCAGGCAAACCAGCCCTGAAGAAGACCACGACCAGATGGTCGAAACGTTGGCAAGACAGCCTTCGACGCGGCGTCACCCGGACAGCCAAGATCATTTACGTGACTGGTCGCGGAAGCCTACCACATACTATACTGTTTGTAACCTTATTTCAGTGTTTCGTTAGTACCGTTTTGGATAACATTTCCTCGTAAAGCAGTTCTGGAAAGTAATAAACTTCGTTTTAAGCACTTCGTCGTTTTGACCAGTCTGTTGCTTATCGGGACGCGATGCCTGGAGCTGATGTTCGATCGTGATAGGTGTAACCTAGAGTAGGGAAAGAGCATTTTCACACACACGAAACAGCGCTCGTTGCGTCGTAAATGTCTTAAATTAAATTGAATCCCTTTCGGAGAGTTCAATTCTGAAGCGCCGGCAACTGATACATGTCTGTCAGCCCACTCCAACGTTACAGCGGATATTTATTTAACATAATAAAGGATAAAACCGTTGACGTAAAAAAATGACGTATTTCGGGAGGAGTGGATTCTGTGCACGTTTTCTTGAAAACTGGGCCCTTTACCGCAACTCATATACAAATTGTATGATGGATGCAAAGAGCGTTTTTCTCCAGAATGGATAAAATATTCGCGCCCATAAAATAAACTATATGCTAACGTAAGTCAGCTTCAAATTATCGCTTTTATTCCCTATCGTGACCGTTAAGGGATCGACTTACTGCCGGGACAACATGGAGTCCGATTTTTTGAATATCTTTATTCGTAACTGAGATCTAGAGAATGTGCATATACAGTATACTGAAGAAATATCTATGTTCAGAAAACAAAACAAGGGGCCATCTCAGCATTTGCTCAAAGGATCAGGGAAACTGGACAAACCAATGGTGCTAAAACAGCATGTACTTTCTCCCCGGGATCGGACCGTACGCGATCTTTCCTTCTTTTTTCCTTATTCTATCCCCACTCAAGTTACTTACACTAACATGCACTACACTACCACTCTCCTCAGCTGCCAAGTAGGGAGCATAGAGCTTGTTCCGGCTGGGGCGATGCCCCGCTGGTGGGAGATACATGGTTAGGGAAAACCTCGCTGGTCGACGGTGTGTCGGCGCCGGATATCGCCATCCAGCGGGGCAAGATCACCGCCGCCTCATGAAGAAATAAATTGCACTACTCTTACGGTACCTTAACAGTTTTTACATACTTTATTATACTTGCCACTTTTAGGATAGTGCTTCGGCATTCGTCTAGTGTTGATCAGAGAAATCACGGAAAACTACCGATCAGAGCAGCCGGCACTGACGGATTCATGGGGGCCATGGCTCGCCCCAAAAAGGCCTAGAGTTTTCGTATACCGTCTTTAATTGACAAAATTGATTTAAATATTCAGGTTCGAATTAAGCAATTATCTAAACAATAATGATATATAGTATATCTAAAGACCATAAATACCATACAATATAATAACAAATATGTTTATTATTTAACAATAATCTACAATTATCCGACCCAGAATGATCGGCTGGATCTGCACCTGGCAGCTGGACGCTAGAATTTTCCTCCTGACAGCAGCTGGATTCGACCCATACTGCGGTTTTTACAGAGCTGCGTTGCAAGTAAATCAGCTACTACTGTGTCAACCAATCGAAAGGCTGAACCCCACCATTAGGGACGTGTAGAGTCCTGATTGAACGGCACCGTAACAGCTGATCAAATGTCAAACGCAGCTCTGTAAAATCCGCAGTATAGCTATCTACCTAGTGTCGAAATACTTTTACCGTCAGGACTCGAACCTTAGAACCTCCCGGTCAGAGACACTGCAAAGGAACTGGCAACTTTATCTCCCAGCTACACTCCGCCGGTATTAGTTGCATTATGAATAAAAGATATCAAGGAGAGTTCGCCAGAAAACGTGTGCGGAGGCGCGCGCTTTTGCTCGTGGCGCTTCGAGGCGTAAATATTTTACAGCGCTCTCTGCGGCGATTGGCGCAACGCCCTCGGGGCACGAAGGCCGTCGGAGGAAAGGCGCCTCTCCCACGCTGCCAAGCCCGTGGACTCCATCCATCACCCTCCGCGCATGCGCAAGGCCCACGCGAGCAGCAGCTTCCGTCGGCCGCCGCAGGGGCTGGCACACTCACCTCCAGGGCCGGCGCTATACTATACTTGGGTTTTTCTAACGTGGCGGCTGAGGGTACTATCTCCAAGATGGAATTTTGCACAACCTTTTGAGTCATTCTCAGTCCTACCGCTTGTCAGAGGCGCTGCTTGATGCGGTCGCGATCATGCGACGTCTTGCAGCAGGACTGAGAATGACTCAAAAATCGTGCCGAATTCCGTCTTGGAGATAGTACCCTCAGCCGCCACGTTAGAAAAACCCGAATATACTCGCGCAAGTTTTCTTGAACGATGACATTGCTTCCCCCTCCCTTGAGCAATAAACAGTTGAAGGCGAAAGCTCGCAGCGAGCACTGCTGACAACATTCCAAGTATTAAAACTTGGTTGGCGCGAAACAGAAGCTAGTCAAATCTAGTTGCTTTCATAGTCGAGAACTTCTGTTTAGCTTTATTACCATTATGTAAAGAAATGGCAGACGCAGGTCCAGGTCCTTCAAGGGAGGCACCTAAAACTTCTTTATAGTGTGCCTGCTGTTGCCTACACAGAGCGATGACCTGGCGGCACACGTAGCAGGTTTGACTTTGATTTTCCAGAGGTTGGCATTACTGTAAATACTCTAGTGGCCGAATTTGAAACTAATACCCCCACTCCACCCGTATTTCTTCAATCCATCGTTCAAGAAAAGTTGCGCGAGTAGTACTTGGGTTTTCGTAATGTGGCGCCTGAAGGTATTATTTATAAGAAGGAATGGAAGGCAGTGGCAGCTCGACCTTACGTTGCACGGTTGCACAACCCACAGAAAATGAAAAGGAGAATAAAATCTCATAATATCTTAGCAATATACAAATTCCTTTTAATGACATTCAATTTTCAAGATTTTGCAGCAATATTGATGTATATGAAATCATTCTGAAACCAAAGAGCGTCCAATTGGCGGTCTCTCCGGTGTCTGATGTCTTCACAGAAATTGCACCACGCCTACTGGATTTAGTGTTTTACTCTTTGGCGTTTCGATTTAACATGGGGAACATGAGGACTTTTGGTGGGGCATCCAGGCTGGTGGCGCTGTCGTGCTGCGCGGTGACGGAGTGAGTTTCACGTTTTTTTATTTTCTTCCATTCACTGTCATTTCCTCTGTCATATATAATAGTATTTGTCGAATCTTCTTTCAGTCAGACATACCCACGTGCGCTTCACTTACGAGACTAATAACCTAAGCTGTCGACGCGCCCGGAATCACTAAGCAAAGCTTGTTCCGGCTGGGGAAGTGTCCCCTGGTAGGAGATACCTGGCATGGAAAACCCCGCTAGCCGACGGTAGGTCGGCGCCAGACCTCACCATCCAGTAGGGGGAGATCACCGTCACCTCACGAATGGCATGCACTACACTTACAGTACGAATAACCTCTGTAGTTGACCCGCCCGGAATCACTAACAATCAATCAATCGATGTGAAATGGGAGACAGGAAAAAAGGGAGAACCCTGAGAAACCATGCAAGAGCACGCTTCGCACATCAGAAATTCCACATCGATGAGTCAGCGATTGAACCCGACCCACCAGTGGTAAATGACATACGCACCACCATTACGTCACGAGTCTCATACAAAAACGTCAAATTATGGCCAGCAAATATTATATACACCATATTGAAATGATATTGAAACTATTGCTCTACCACTCTCAAAAAAACCTTCCAATGCGCATGCCCGAACGTGGCCTCTCCCTCCAAAGCTCCTAATATTTCCCCGCCTGCCTGCGCTCTTTGTCACAACATACCTCTCCCTCTGTCTTTCTCTCGTGGGTCGCGTGGTAATTCAACACTGCGAGTTTGGTGATAAACTGATGAGTGAGAAGGATCAGACGGAAGGTAGCTTACGTGTTTCTACAGTAGGATTTGTCCAAACGATCAACAGAAAATAAGTCCCGTCTTGAAGAGTTTCGGTCTCCAGTCCCTGTTTGACCGTGGCTAGTGAGTAGTGACAGTGTGCTTTACACAGTAGCTGCTGTTATTCACAAAATACCAATTATTACAAATAATTCAAAGTATATCCAGTGAAAAACGATAGGTCGTTGATCAAATAATCATTGAACATATGCGCTCACATATGTTGTCACATATACAACCAAATTTATTCAAAATTGGGGCCTTACTTGGAATACAATCAATTATAAGTACCCTTTGAGCCGAATTAGCAACAAAGAGTATACATTTCAAACATCCCGCGCTCGAGATCTTCAAACCCGCGGACTAGCTTGCAGAGAGGAAAAAGAAATTTTTTCGTTGTATTTCGTCTGTTTGGAACTGCTTTCCAAAATGGCCGTGAGAGCGCACAACAGACTAGGCACCAACAACGACCAGAATAGAAAACATTTGCATATTATCACAATTACGCGGAATCCTGACTCTGCCCACATAAGACGCGATGGGATCGCTTTGGATGAGAATTTGCCGCCGAGTGGTCTCACGGGAGATTACCTCGGTAGCGTAAAAAGTGAATTACAATGCAAGGTTGGTAGTATTCCACAGCTCCCTTAAATTGCATTTTCCCTGCACATGTGATTTGTAGTGCGCCAGGAACCGGGCGACCGCGCATATGCACTACGATTGAATTATTGATTGATAGCGATTCCGGGCGCGTCAACTACTATGGTCATTAGTCCCATAAGTGTAGCGTGGTTTTTGCTCGGGAGGTGGCGGTGGTTTTCCGCTGCCGGATGGCCAGATCCGGCGCCGACCTACCGTCGGCTAACGGCGTTTCCACAATCAGGTATCTCCCACCAGCTGGGTACAGTCCCAGACGGGACAAGTTTTAAGTCCCCGACCGGTCTCCCGGAATATGTGGTAGTGTAGTGCATGATAATGAGTGTGTGTATACAAAGGGTGAGGATAGGACAAGGAAGAGGAAGGAAAGATCGCGCGCGGTTCGTGGCCCGTTTGTTAGGGCACTACTCCAGCCTTCACCTGGTGTTAATCGGATTGATTTTTTCTTGTTTCCGAGCGCGTCAACTGCTCTGGTCATTAGTCCCGTTAGTGTAGTGCATGATTTTTCTCGGGCGATTGCGGTGATCTTCCCCCGCTGGATGGCAAGATCCGGCGCCGACCTACCGTCGGCTAGTGGGGTTTCCCCCTAACCAGGACTCTCCCACCAGCGGGGCACCGCCCCAGCCGGGAGAAGCTCTAAGCTCCCGACCGGTCTCCCGGAATATGTGCTAGTGTAGTGCATGTTAGTGTAAGAGTGTGTGTAAGGGGAGAGGATAGGACAAGGAAGAGGAAGGACAGATCGCGCGCGGTCCGTGGCCCGTTTGTTAGGGTACTGCTCCGGTATTCGCCTGGTGTTGATCGAAGAAACTGCGGAAAACTACCGATCAGAGAAGCCGGCCGTTAGGATTCTCCTCCAGACAGCGACTGATTTCGACCTAGCTGAAAAGCGTGGCGAAAATTCTGCCGCCGTCGGGACTAGGACCTAGGGCCTCCCGGTCAGAGGCGCTGAGTTGATGCACTGAGCCAACGCTCCCGGTATGCGCTTCGAATAACGAATAGAATCAGAAGGAAAACGATTTCCTTTTTACCCAGACAGGTAAGACCGACAATTTCTTCAAAACTTAATGATTCTTACGTCAAGGAATGCTAATAGTCTGGAATTTCGTCATTTCAGAGTCTGGCCTCATGACAAGAGTGCACGGAAAACTATTAGCAGTTCCTGGCACAATCTCTTCAAAAAGCTCTCCCAATATTTCGCAGCCTCAACAGCTTATTAGCTCTCCACTTCCCGGACGACTGCATTGCAGACGTACAGGAATGTTCGTTTTTTCCTGAAGAATAACTGGCAAGATGGTGGAGACATTGGCGTCATCCGGTCGACCGAAAGCAAAATGTAATTATCTTCAAGCTATTTCTGCTTAATAACTTAAATAAAGACGAAGAATTTTGAAAATAATTCTGAAAAGTCAATGATATCAACTTATTTTGTACAAGAAACGATAGATGTAAAAAAGAGGGGGGATATTGATTAATAATCATAATCAATAATCAATAATAAAACAATACTGTCACAAAAGTGAATTGCACCATTATGTCGTCAGATTTTTTTTAAATTTAAAATATATTTAGCGACTATATGGATAAATAAATTGAATCCTGGAATAATAATGTTTGTAATATCATTAGCATATAAGATGGAAAATCCAATTTTCTTGTTTTCCACAGTGTTCCACAGTTTCCAACGTGTAATTCCACAGTGTTATGATATTACTTACTAAAACGTGACTTCTGACAAAACTTGTATTCCCGCAGTCAGCGTATTCGTAGGTGCAGACTGGTTGAAGTAGGAAGATGGCAAGAAGTGAGTCTACCTGTAAAGAAAGAAGAAACGGAAAATTATTAATTGTTATAAAAGAGGTACTTTTCAAAATGCAAATAAGTGATGGTGCCACACAAATTACAGGGTATTCTAATGCGATAAGTAAATTTCCAATTGATCTGCAAACGTCAAGTCGACCGCTGAATTAAAATAACTGAGCAATCGCGCGATTAGAATAACGAAATAGAGGTGCTAAACCAGCACATACTTTCTCGTCCGTATTTTCACGCAAAATAACGCAAAAAGTACTCAAAATTTCGAAAACTATTACATGACCTTATTTCAAAATCAATCTTTAGGGAACGATATCATTAAGTGAAAAATACGTACGTAATAGTAATAGGAAGATTCCGAAAACAAAATTGAAATTTTGCCATTTTCGAAAAAAAAAAATCAGGGTTTTCAATGTAACATGAAAGCTGTACCATTCACTTAAACGACCTTCTTACTATTCAACAAAATTTAATCAAAAACGATGGAGCCACTTTTTTAAATGTCCCAGGAGTATCATGTAACGTACCCCCCAAAATTAAAATTTCGGTTTCAAACTCAAGGAGCCGCGACATCAGCCAGATCAATTGGGGAATATCAATTTTGCAGAAAATTGCTTGAACGGTTTAGCCGCTAGCAACGTTCACAGACAGACAGACAGAGAGACATGTTTGGTCACCAATCGATTTTTCGGTATCAAGGACCCACAAAACATGGATTCTGCCTACACCACGTGTTTTTTCTAAATTCACCACGAGGATTTTTTCTAAATTTAGGAACTGGATTTATCCACTCTTTTGTTACCAGGGCCCTATAATAATAGTTTTATTGCCCAATATCCACCGTTGTTTCATGCAGCATTACTCTCTAACATGTCCGTAACGAGAAAATAAAAAATAAGTAAATAATTAAACAAACAAACAAACAAATAAATAAAAAGAAAGATTGGGGCATGTCCGTGGCCGCGGGAAAGGACATAAAACAAAGTTGCAGAGGCGACTATGTTGCCATCAAGCTATCGCAGCCGACATTTACCGTAACATTTACCCAACTCATTCAGGCAATGAAAACGTATGCCTCCTATGTAGCACGTAAGAAAAGTTTGAAACCATAGTTGAAACATCTGTTCAGTTGAAACATTCCGTTTCATTTCATCGTAAGTGAACGAAACTTTTAAATTACAAAAGAGCCTCGTAAAAAATCTGTATTGGTGGAGTTGACACAATAAAAACCAAGGTTATGCTTATCGTTCCCCATGAAACTTTATTGTTCCGAGTGTCCGACCAAAGCCGTACACCGCTTCAAATCTAACGCCCTTCATTTCAGCTGTAGACTTTATTATCATCCGGGCGCGTTTTCTTGAGTTCTCATCTCGCTGTAAAAAGATGTGAGAGAAGTGGAAGTTTGGTTACTTTGACGGAAACGCAATAAAGTCAAAACTAAAACTCGACGCAATTCCTTTCTATTGCAGCGAATATACTTCATTCTCATAGAAATATAATCAACGCTCTTTGTAGCGGCGAATCCTGAAAATTATTTCAAGTGTACCGCAGTTTATAGAAGCTATCTCTACCGTTGTCTTTTATTTTGAGCTTTTCTGATATCCCAATACTATGAATTTCCGTCCTTAGTAGTTGTTCTATAAGACAACTACCCAAACCACTAAATTCTGGATACACTCCATTTTCACAAAAATTTGAGAGATGCGTAATTTACGAACGCCGGAGAAGGCTGTCCACCGCAATATTTTGCGGTGCCTACCGACCGTCCAGACGCACATCCTCCCCTCTCCCCCGTCCTTGAAACATGAGGAGCCATAGGTTATCGCGGCTGGCATGCGATGCCTTCGCCTGCTCTAGCGAATTCTCTGAACAACATTAAGAACTGTTTGAAACTTCTCTAACGTACTTCAATTTGCTTACGGTCAGACTGACTGGCTATCGGTAGCAAAACAGTTATTTTTTCGCTGTTTTAAAGCTTTCAAAATCTCACAAACTTTTTAGAGGATTACCAAACTTACGAAATATTTCTTATACACTTCGAATTACTAGGTACACCGGCGGTATACGCGGTGTGTCGGAGAATCCGCCATTGGCGCCTTGATATTTCTTAGTTCATGATTGGTTGATTGATTGAGGTTTCCGGGTGCAGAACTGCGAAGTTTATGAATCCAGTACATGTAATGCCTTTCTTGTCATGGGAGGTGGCGGTGATATTACCTTAGCTGAATGGTGAGATCCGGTGCCGACCTATAGAGGTTGGCTTTAGGGATATTCCCAACCAGATATCTCCCACCATCGAGATATCGCCCCAGTCGGGTCAAGATCTAAACTCAAGACCGGTCTCCCGGCATATGTGGTAGTGTAACATGTGTGTGTGTGTGTGTGTGTGTGTAAGTAAGCGATGAGGATAAGAGAAGGAAGAGAAAGAAAAGATCGCCCGTGGTCCATGGACCGTTTGTTAAAGTATAGCTCCGTGCCGGTAGGGATGCGATTGGAGAAACTACGGAAAATTATCTTGCTACGGAACTACAGAAACCTATCAGTCGGTTGCTAAAATTCTCCCCGAGACAGCGGCTGATTTCGACCTAGCTGTCAGGTTGGTGTCGAAAATAATTTTTGTTCACTATATTTTTCTTTTCTACAATTATTTTTTGAGAAATCACCGATGGGTATTTTTTACCAAACAAGTAACAACCGCGTAAAATCTGCTAGGGCGTCCTCCGATCGAGAAGCTCTATGGCATAGAGTGTGCCCTGTGTGTTCTTGACTAACGCGTCGACCAGGAACATCGCTTAGAGACGTGTGAGAATTTCACACCGTGCGGGTGACCTTATCTACGTCGCCGAAGCCCGTCAGGGCGCTCCAGAAATCAGGAAATTGCTCTCGCATTTCCTATCTTCGCAATGATTAATGAGCTTATCTGTTCCTTACCACGGAGACAACTATCTTTGAAAATAGAGCTCCCGGCATCTTTCCTTTTTTGAAAGGTAGAATTATCCAAGATAGGTGGTGTTTTCTTAGATTATTTTGTATTTTGGTTTCGAAGTTTGGTGCAAGCTAGAGCAGTAAATTTGCTGCTCCTGTTAAGCATGCTTGCTACAATACCAAAAGAAGTTTCAAGAAGTGCATTGCTAAAAGAGTGGATTTACGGAAAAGATTCACGGCGGACTGGAAATATATTTTTTGTCAATGTTGTGAAAAGGTGATAAACTGTAAAATATATTTCTTACAAGATAAAAACACTGCAACTCATTCAAAAAATGCGGAAAAGTGACAAAAATTATTCAAATCTTCTTCAGCAAGTGCAGTCAAAAGATGAAGACAAGAAAGAATTTCAACACTGACTTGTGCCATGTCGCAAACATTCCATTTTCATAACTTGAAAGTTCAACATTTAACCAATTTAACCAACAATATATACAAAATATACCATTCTAAACAAGCTAACACTTAGAAATTATTCTCTAACTCCGCAATATATTTTGACGAAAAAATTCAATTTGGTTTTAGAGAATTTTGTTTATCCTTTATGTAGTACGTATTTCGTATAAATTTTAATGTTATTCAACCATAATGTCCATTTCCATGCCTATTTTTAAGTTAAGTTATTTGCCTATCTATTTTCGACCTTTTTAGTGCCTACATGTCCGAGCTCTACTTACAACACTAGTTTACGTTCATTCCCGCCAGTTTAACGACCGTTTTCGTTTGCGGTTTTTTTATATATTCGGCAAATAGGGGCTTATTGTGTGATGATTTGTTTGCAAAACTGGTCGCTTTAAAAGGAAATTCTGTTTATTTGAGTTTATTTGAGTTTTAGTTTATTGTTTAGAAATTTATGACTGCCAATTATTAATTGATGGTATTGACCATTACAATAAATTGTGGCAATAAAAAGTAATAAAAAATTATTGTATTTACTATATTTTAAGTATTTGAAGTATTTTAATTACGTATGTACGAATTTATTTAGCTCGTATTTATCTATTCAAAACCCAATGTATTTTGAGTATGTATTTAAACACATATTCACAAAGTATTTTGAAGAAGTATTTAAATACTAAACTTGAAGTATTTTGCCCAATCCTGCTTATAGCTAACTATGGCCCTGGGCGTGGGCACGGCAGCTCTGGTGTAATACCAGCTCTCCCGCCGTGCCCTGACAATACGCTCTGATTGGAACATGTCATCGTAAAATTTGCCTTCGTTCAGCACATAAACATTCTCCCGACAAAACGAGTGACAGTGAAGTTTTGCGCAAGTAGCGAGAAGGTGCTAACAGTCAGTGATTGATGGCACACGGCGCGGCGTAAATCCAAACAAGCGACATACCAACAAAGTCAAGGAGTGTCACACCAATACACACGCAGTGAAACCCAGCTTTGGGCATCCACTTCGAGCATGTTATTTCGCAGCCCATCCCAAAGCAGAAATGATACGTGGGAAATGTGAGCGAACATTTATCATAGGAAATGGCACGAGTGCTTTGGATATTGTTGATAAATTCCCGACTCGCGAGGCGAGGAGAAAATTTATCTGAGAAGTCGCAAAGCACGAGTGGTAATTATGGATTATTCCACGAGTGAAATTATGTTCAACAGTTCCAAAACTCTCCATATATTGAAAATAACTGAAAGCTATGTTAAAATCGAAGATATTATGTTATGCTACATACGCAGTTTATTGGACATCGACATAGCGATCGATAACATACCGCCTTGTACGGTAGTGAGTCACAGTTTATGATTGACCAGTAGGGAGAAGCGATGAGAAAAATCAGATAGAAAAAAGTGGTAAACTTTGTGAGATAGATCCGAACTAGTTGGAGCATTTTCCGTGTATAGTTAAACACTTTTGGTTTTAATTTCACGAGTGGAACAATCTAAGATAATTCAAGAGTCTGAAGAATTATATTGACTTAGTATTCTCAGGGCATCAACTGATGTCACTCCAGTGCCACTACCCGGGAGGTACTAGAGTTCGAGTCCCGACGGTGGCGGGATTTTCGACATTTAACTACATTGCGTGGTAGGCGAATTAGGCCACAGTCTGGAGGAGAATTTTAGCAGTCATATGTTCAAATAGATAGTTTTGATGGTTTCCTGAAGGCTTCTTCCTGCATCGCACTCTGGGCACAGATGCCATCCTTTCAGTCGTCTGTGACCTTCCTCAGGGCGAAATGTAGTATGGACGGTTGCAAAATGATGCCCAAAACGTTCCCTACTGTGTCTACGACGCAGTGTCTCCAGGACAGCTATATAATATAAAATTGCTCGCGCGGGAGCCAGCCAAATATTGCTCGCGAATCGGCCCTCTTGGAACACGCATACATGCACTTGCACGGACTCAGTATCATTTATGACGTTGCATGTCTTGTATGTAACTAATCAGGGGGATTAGCATTAGGCTAAATATGATTTTTATATCCCAGGGTTGTTAGTCCTGGGGGGGATAGAAGACGGAATGATGATGATAATGAAGGATGAATGGACGTCACGCACAAACAGACATACACAAACACACCCATGCCCGAGGCGGGACTCGAACCCGCGATCCTTCAGTCCGAGATTGCTACAGCACTACTGCCTTAGAACGATCTCGGTTATCCGGACTATATATTATTTTTTTAAAAATAGTGTATTTAATTTTCTCCCGCAATTTTGGCAAGTTACTCCTATTAACATATCTATTGGTGTTCTTGGACAATGCGTTTATCTCTCCGAGGCGATCGACGGTCATATTCAAATGCCTTTAAACGTCAAAGTCGAAATATACCCAATTTCTCCTGTCGAACGCAAATCGATTTGGAGAGTTCCTCGAACTCAGAGCATACAAAATGAGTTTTCTTTGAAGTACCTTATAGCACTTCAAATTTTCTTTCCGCCAAGAGTCGAATTTTCATGAATTTATTATAACTCCATTTCATATTCCCTTTACCATCATTCTGTTCTGACATACTTCATCGGATGCTCGGAAATGAATTGGAATACTGACGTAGTTTTCAATTGTTACACCATACTGGTGTCTCTTTTCATTCCTGTACCAGTGACTTCATATCTGAATGTTTAGGAATTTTACGTTAAATTATATTATTTTGCAGGAAATACTACCAAACCTATGATCATCGCTGATCTCATGCTGTAGCGCTGAAGTAATGAGAACAATGTGATTATCTTTTTGCCTGGAAGAAAGATGGTTCTCTCACTCTCTGGGCTACCTCGTCATGAATGATATGACACTGAGTTAAACTCTTAGTCACATTCATCCGTCCATTGTAAGAAGCATGAGTTATCTTTTTTAAGGTAATACATATAACTAATGAACCTTTCGCCACTTTTTAACGGTTAAAAATTGAATTTTTCGTTTTCGCCACACTTTCTTCTCAACTGCTTTAAGAACTATTAGTTTACCTCAGCATAAGGATTATTGAGTTTTGAAGAAGTTGTCAGAGTTACCTTGTCTAGTGGAAAGTAAGATCTTCTGTCGTAATTTGGGCGTAATACAATGACCTGCAAGGCCCGCGCCAAAACACTTCTGTTCACGGAGTCTGCACTGCCGTTACCAATCGTCGAAATCTAATTTCCCAATGCAACCAAGATGTAAATTACTTTGGCTTTTACTGACGAGGCGATCCTTTGTGAAACCGCTGGGCTGAAGATTCTCAAACATTTGACTTTCCCCACGTCTTTTTTTGAAATGCATCTGATTTTCAGAAATTTTCTAACAATACGAAATGCTTTCTCTCTCTGGTTCCTAGCAGTTGGCACAATCTCGCGAGCGTCTATGAAAGCAGTTCAAACTTTCAATGCAGTTTGCCCTTCCAAAGAGTTTCACTCGAAAGATGTCTTGCATTTCTTTCTTGAAGCCCGCCTGCGGTTTTACAGAAAAAAATATTAAATGTCCAACGCGGGACGTTTAAAATACCTTTGTTGTTAATTAGCGCCAAGGAATTGCTATAAATGATAGAATTCCAAATACGGCGTCAAATTTGAAATTTTGGCCGCCCATATGCCAAGAACTCCTTAATATAAAAATCGATTAATTTTAGTTTTATGGATTTTTTCTAGCAAATTCAGAAATTCAAAATCATCCCAATGTGTGTCAGTGCATTGTGCATGGTTCCAGGCCACCCCTCCCGTTTCAAAGTAGCCGGACAAGCTGCCGAGGTATACAGTACAGGGAACTCACGTGTGGATCGCCCAAGTAATGAAAACAAGGCTCGCAAACATATTAAAGGTTTTAGTTGTGACCCTTGAGGCTTTAAAAATTGGACACCTCTGTCATGGGTAATGAAATAAATATGTGCCAGAATTTTGTAGGTAATGTAAATATTAACAACGTGAGAGAGAGATTAACCTCTAGTGGGCAAAACGAGGCTTGTTCGTGGGGCATGCGGCCTTATCGACTTGTAAGAAGTGTCAGGGCTAGACAATTTTGGCCCATGCGAAAACTTAGCCCTCATGCCCGAAAAAACATGAAAAATGTGAAAGTCGTATCAAGAAACTATGAATTATTTTATTTCAACAAAAATTACGTTTAAACTAGAAAAAAGTTTTGGAATTACATTTTAAATAATAGTTTCAAGTAAAAGTATTTAGAGATCAAAAACTGTTTTTTGCATGGTGAGCATAAAACGCAAAAAAATTATCTTTAGTTAGAGTTTAATAAAATCACTTGTTCTACGTGAAATAATAAATACGTATTTCAATAGAACCTATTTTAATGTTAGCGTCATTTGTTTGATTTCATAGAGTCCTACCTTATAAATAACGACTGTAATGAACTATTTTAGGTAAAAATTTAAATGAACATTTTATGAAATATCAGACTGCTGTACCGCAAAAATTACGACAACGATTTCCTCGAGTTTCAATTTCTTTTTTAATTTTTTACTCTTTTTTCCCAGGAGTCCCATCAACAGACCCCTTGACTCGCGGGGCCCCAAGCAATGGCCCGGTCTGCCACCGGCAAATCCGGAGGGGGGGGCATGGGAGCCATGATCCCCTAAAAAAGGCCTAAAGTTTTCTTTCATCTCCTTTATTTGGCAGAATTGATTTAAATATTTATTAAGTTCCAATTATGAAATTATTTTAACAATAATATTGTATAGTAACATATAAACTCTACAAAAAAATATAAAATTATGCCCACCCTCCCCCACAAAAAAGTTCGTGGGGATCCGCGCCTGTGGTCTGCTCATGCCTATACTGCGATTTTTCCATAGCTGCCTGTGACATTTCATCCGCAGTTTCGGCGCTTTTCAAAACGTCCTTAAACGTCGCTACAGTGACGTCACTATGTCGACATTCAACCTCCCAATTGGATGACACCGTAACAGCTGATTTACTTCACAGGCAGCTACAAATAAATCGCAGTATAGCTAGTGAGAGCAAGTTTCTCCAAAACATCGTTACATGGATGTTTGGATGCATCGCTAAAGGGTTTTCGGTGTCGATGAAAACCTCGACGAGAAAACATCAATGTTTAAAACATCGATGTTTAATAGACTAATAAACATGCTATTTTCCTATCCATTTTAATTACAGTACGTATTTTATTGTTTGGTTACCAGCATGTTAGTAGTATGTAAAATTATAATCGGATGTAAAGAATAAAAATTAACAATAAAGATCATTGTGCTTTTATATCGTTTTCGTGTTTCACTGTGGATTCGGGCAATGACACGCCTGGCGATAACATACATTCATAACACGAGCAGCTCCCAAACTTCCTCAGATTACACAGACGAAATGTGCAGCCTGATAAAAAGCATGACGCAAAACAACGATATTGCTGTGGACTGCCACTCAACAACGTGCTTAAACACCTTTATTTAAAACAAAAAAAAAATGTAAAAATTAAAAAAATCTCTGTTTTTGCAAAAAAAATATCGATGTGAAGAAAACATCGAAAGCAAAATATGGATGTTAATATATCGATGTTTCTGGTTCAAAACATCGATGCTTTAAAAACATCGTTGTTTTTGCCATTCGTAAGTATAGCGCCGGCACTGTTTTGGAGGCGAGGGTCGCGCGCCGCCAGCTCTTGCGAGAGAGCACGCGTGCGTGTGTGCGTGCGTTCGTGCGTGCTGGCGCCGCCGTGCGGGAGGTCGCGGTGGCGGCGCTTTGCGGCACGCGCGGTCCAGTTTTCCTCCCAGGCACGCACGCACACGGCCGCTGTGTATCTGCCGCAGGCAGCTGAGGTGGTGGCGGCGGCGGCGGCGGTGGATTTCGCACAGTGGTCCGGTTCGGAAGGAAAAACGCCAAAAATGTTTCAGCGAATAAAACATCTGGAAGATGTACACGTCCACTGGCGTATTGAGGGTGCGGGGCATGGGGACCACGCCCCCGAAAAGGCCTAACGTTTTCGCTTATTTGGGAATGTGATTTAAACATTTATTTGTGTTCTAGGGAGAGCGGTTAAGGCGTGCGACTAGGAATCAGATTCCTTCTGGGAGCGTAGGTTCGAGTCCTACCGACTGCGAGCGGTTATCGAAGCCTCTGGGATGGCTCATGGGGAGCGTACTAGATTTCCATGCGGTAGTCCCCGGGTTCGATTCCTGGTCGAGGCAAAAACTGAGTCGCAGCTTTCCTTTAAAATCGTCCCAGTTTCTGTAGCCGTGGGACGACGAAAAGCTCAAGCAGGCGGATCTTGCTAGTTAGGGTGAAGAAAAAACGTCATGTTCGCCTCTCGTCGCTCTTACACCCAAGCGTGCGGAATTTAACAATGCCTAAGGCTGGGGGACACCGGTAGCTAGCCGGCGAAGTCGGACTACCGACCCAATAACGCAATACATACATTTGTGTTGTAATTATTTAAACAAGAATATTGTATGTTATATCTACAGTACATAAATAATATACAATATAATAACAAAATGTTTATTATTTAACAAAAATCTACGATGGCCTCCATGCCGCCAAAATCATTGGTTAGATCCGCCTCTGAACACGACACACCTATACAATACAGTATCAAATATACCGGCCGGTTTTGGCTGCTCAGAACCAGCATTGCCGTCTCTACAGCGAATATGACTCAGATTCTAGGGTTGGAGACCCGAGGGTGGGAAATTTTAGACACTAGCTAGAGAGTTTCTATATGATATTTGTCTGGAAATGTTCTAGAAGCAATTTGTTGTTTCAGACCAATTTTCGAAGAAACTGACTCTTTCACTCCATCTGCCTTCGTTCACATTAATTTTCACATTAATTTTTTATTACAAAAACTTCATTTAACACTTTCAACCTTTCGGAATGATTCCCTAAAATATCTGCAATTCTAAAAAAAATAAATAAATTTGTTCACATGATAAAACTTAAAAGCTCACCTTTTAGTAATTTTTAAAAGAATGGAATCATTTCATGAAGATGTAAATTGATTTTATATTTCGATGTTAACTGATAGGACCTAATGATGGGAAGACATTTCATCACAAACATTTTTTAACAATCATTGTAAAAAGAAAAGTAATATGAAAGAAAGTAAATGAAGTGAGATTCAATTGTCTTTGAAAATTGGCTAGAAGCAACAAACTAGCTACATAGCCAGATCGCGCAATCTTTCCTTCCCCTTCCTCGTCTTGTTCTCTGTCCGAACACACACATACACTCACAAGCACTACGTACACACGCACTAGTGGCTCTGCCCCAACCCAGGCATTGTATGGGGAGGTTGCCGTGACCACAAACTGCATTCGGGGGGACCCCGGATACCAGCCTGTCGTCCTACTTGTGCGACTGGGGGAGGGGGGTGAGGTTAAAGGCAATAAGCCCAAGACGCCCACCCCGAGGACTTGTGCACCCTGGTAGAACACGAGTAGAGTGTGAGGTAGTAGTAGCCCACGCAGGGAATCCACTCGTGCCGAGAGACCATTCGGGAACTTAAAGCGTGTTCTGGCTGAGGCGGTGCCCCGCTGATGAGAGATACCTGGAGAGAGGAAACCACCTCTGCAAGCCGATGTGAAGGTTGGTTGGTTGTTAGTGATTCCGGGCGTGTCAACTAACGAGGGCATTATTCCCGTAAGTGTAGTGCATGTTTTTCATCGGGAGATGGCTGTGATCTTCCCACACTGGATGGCGACATCCGGCGCCGACCTACCGTCGACTAGCAGGGTTTTCCCCTACCAGGTGTCTCCCACACAGCGGGGCACCGCCCCAGCCGGGACAAGCTCTAATCGGTCCTCGATCGGTCTCCCGGCATGTGTGGTAATGTAGTGCATTTTAGTGTAGACGTGTGTATAAGGGGAGAGGATAGGACAAGGAAGAGGAAGGAAAGATCGCGCGTGCACCATGACCCGTTTGTTATGATACTGCTGCGGCATTGGCCTGGTGTCGATCGGAGAAACCACGGAAAACTACCGATCAGAGCAGTCGGCCGCTAGAATTCTCCTCCAGACAGCGACTGAATTCGATCTAGCTGGAAAGCTAGTGTTGAAAGCTCTGCCGCCGTCAGGACTCGAACCTAGGACCTCCCGGTCAGAGACACTCCAGTGACATCAGTTGATGTACAGAGCCAGCTCTCCCGCTGCCGATGTGTAGGTCGGGGCCAGATATCATCCAGCAGGGGAGGAACAACGCCATATCCTGCGATAAAAACATACACTACACGTACGGTACTTCGCCATACATACGGTATATACGACCATACGGTATACATACGGTATATACATACGGTATATACGGTATATTTGACGTGCCAGGAAACGTCTATCAATTAACATCCAACAGATCCAAATAATAATAATAATAATAATAATGCAAAACAAACAATGATCTTGATTATGTTTTCAAATAGTGCCTATTGTCAATCACATTTAATAGTTCTTGTTAAGAGATAGTTTATTTAATGATTACGTAAAAACAGATTAATTTGCTCATATATTTTTAAATTTTAAATTTAAATAATCCGTTTTTATGTAATCCATGAAAATAAATTAATTAATTAATACGGAGTATTTTCATAAAATATTATATAATAATAATGAATTAAGAGTATTTTCAACATGTAAACAAACAATAATAATGTTGATAGAATACAAAAAACACAAGCGCACGTACTTGCATATGCACGCACATGCCATTTCGTTGAATTACGCCACAAGTTACTTCACACTTTATATTCAAGGATGCGAATGAATCTTTCAATCTTTTCGCCGTTTCACAATACACTATAACATTTATAATACTCATTTCGAACTCAGGCATAATAGTTATTTATGCACCACGGGCGTTGAAAAGGTATAACACAACATATTAAATGATAATATATTAATATAACTTATAATATATTATATAATATATAAGTGTATCAGATTTATATCTCGAACGATAAAAAGCCCTCGGGCCATAGGCTTTCAGTTCTTATGTCGCCCCTCGATCATTAGAACGTTACGCCCGCGGTCTATTTCCTAATTTTTAACCTAATTCTAATGATTAAGATTTTTTTACTTACTAATTAACTGTATGTTAACTTGACTCTGGTCAAGAGAGAGGTATCTGCGGTTTCGTTTGATACCCAGAAACAAGAAATCAAAATTACAATTGTTTCGATTTTGACTATGTTCTACCTTTTCATTGATTGAGGGCGCATGAACTAGAGGGGGTCATTAGTCCTGTAAGTGAAGTGCATGTTTTTCATCGGGAGGTGTTCGTGATTTTCCCCCACTAGATCGCGAGATCCGGCGCCGACCTACCGTCAATTCGCGGGGGTTTCCCCATTCAGGTATCTCCCACCAGAGGGGCACCGCACCGGCCGGGACAAGCTCTAAGCTCCCGACGGGTCTCCCGGCATGTGTGGTAGTGTAGTGCATTTTAGTGTAAGAATATGTGTAAGGGGTGAGGATAGAACAAGGAAGTGGAAGGAAAGGTCGCGCCCGGTCCGTGGCCCGTTTGATACCCAGGACTATATGCACTACACTACCACAGAACGGTATGTAACAGAACGGTATTACTTGGTTTCTTTCAGCCAATGCAACAGAACGGTACGATAAAAATCTAAAAGAAGTGAAGTGTTAACTTCTGTTTGAACTTGTGCCCCGGAGCACTTCAATGTTGAAACACTGTCCGGCGGCGGCGGCCCGTTAAGCCACAAGGCCGCGTGATTCGGTGATTCGTCATGCACCCAACCCCCCACCCCCTCCCCTCCTCAGCAAGGTTCCACCGCTCCGTCATTGCTTTCGCGGATTTCAGTTTTTGCGAATCGGCCCCGGTACTCGCGCACGCAGCTGTACATGATGCAACGCACAACGTGGAAACGCTTGCGGTCTCCGGGAATCCAGAGGCAGTCGGCAAACGGAACGATGCCAAAACAGTACTCCCTCGCTAGCACGAACTCGCTTAACACGGGATTTCGCCGCGACAAGAACAAAATTTCGATCCCCGTAAGGGATTACGATAATATGGACATTTATATTACTCGGATAACACGAATTTTTATAACAAGAATTCCGATTATTTCGGTCCCATGGCATTCGTATTAATGATTTTTACTGTTTTCCGATTCCAGAAAGGTTGTAGAATTCTGAAAGGATCAAGAATTCCTGGAATATTTTATAATTCCTTTTTGTAGTCATCTTAAGAATAAAATTAGACAATACTGTAAAGATTATTATTTTCCTTTCTGCATGTAAAAACTTGATCAGACTATTTGGCCCTCTTGGCCTTTGACTATACTTGGCTTAAAAGTCAGTATTTCGGATAGCAGATTTACATCAAAATAATAAAATATGTATGCAATTTACTGAAATGTGTAATATTTAAGTAGGGACGTTTCGGAAATCATTATTTCCATCTTCAGGCTGGAGTTAAATTGTCAAACACTTTGACAATTTTTGACAATTTTACTTCAGCCTGAAGATGGAAATAATGATTTCCGAAACGTCCCTACTTAAGTATTACACATTTCAGTAAATTGAATACATATTTCTTTTATTTTAATGTAAATCTGGTGTCAAAATAACTGAATTTTTCTGCCTATAAAATAAAGGCCATATAAGTCCTACAAATACTGTAATAACTTTACTTAATACTTAACTCCAAGTTGATTGCGCTGACTCTATGAACACAGTTCGAAGTTTATTTTCTCTTTATTACAAAATATATGTAACATTGGGTTAACATATTAGATAAACGTGATTCTTAAATGCAGATAAAAAGTTTGTAATTATAAAGAAGTATAAACTGATAAAAAAATACAAGAGAAAAAGCGTCATTCACGTTGGATTTGAAAATTAAATTGTTCAATGATTTAACTTTTCTTTTTGAAAGCTGTTAGGCAATATTTTTCAAGACAACATACAGTCACTTTTGTGAAGAAATATAGATAATAAATGACCTGAGACTACATGAAGAGAAATAAACACGAACAAAGAATATAGAATCAAGTCGAAATATTCCTTAGAGTCGCAGCAGGAAACTCCCTTGTGGAAACGTTTTTCGTAGAACATTTCTACGTTTACCAAACATCAAGGGTTAAAATTTCACCGAACAAAAATTCTTAAAATGTTGAAGGCCAGAATGTAATATAGCTCAGGTAATGGCAGTTTCGAGACTGACACGACTTCTAGAAATTGATTAAAAATATTTTGAAAAAATAATAATAATGTTTATTTGAGAAGATGCTCATACCATAAGGCATGCTCCTCCAACAATAATGTACATGAATTTACATTTACACAATTGCAATTGAGACAATCTTTCGTAAATAATATACTAACTGACATTTCAATGACTATTGGAATCATACTTTTACTACTTACATGAAATGAACTTTACATGCCATATCTTCAACTAAATATTATTGCTATTTATTGTATACATTTTAAACGCTTTGCAATACATAGAGAACAACCACTTAATATTCTTGAAGCCAATAATTCTCACGCCTTCTATTTACAACCGAAATACCTCAACTGTGAACAATAAATCTTTGATCCCGGTGAATAAGCTGATAAGACATAAACGCTTAATTTTACAGAAAACAAATCGTTTAAATGAATTAAATCACGGATTAATAATATGCAAACGAAGGTGATATTCAAACCAAAGTAATCCCTAATTTGTAGCATTAGTTTAAATTTGTTTTTGCTCTATTGCTTAAGTTTTTTGACTTCTATTTCTTTGACACCGGTGAGTAAGCTGATAAGTCACAATTTTTAAAGAAACTCCAGAAAACCCAACACAACATGGCATATACTTATGTTTTCTAACGTGGCATCTGTGGGTAGTATCTCCAAGATGGAATGTGGTACGACTTTTTGCGTCTTTCTCGGTCCTCCCGCTAAAGTCGCTTGATCTGCAGCACTGCTTGATACGGTCACGAACATGCGACATCTTGCGGTAAGACCAAGAACGACGCAAAAAGTCGGGCCGAATACCATCTTGTAGATACTACCCACAATGTCATAATAAAAAAACAAAACAAATATAACAATGCACACGAGACTTCTCCCCCCCTCTATTTTTTCGTCGCGCGCCGCTGGAGCCAGTGAGCAACGCGCGCGACCCTAGCGGCGGCCGCAGCAAGCCCTGACCCCTGACCCAGTCGAAAAAGCCCGCCTCTTTTTCCTTACCGCGGTGACGGAGGGAGCAGCACCGGCTGTGAGAGCCGGTCGCCGTAAAGGCGCGACGAAGCCGTCCCACCGGCCGCGGAGCGTCCCTCGCATTACGTAAAGCGCGGGAGAGGAAAGATCAAGGCCGCGCAAAGAAGTTACTTCCCAGCTATTAGACTGCGTTTACGCCAGGGATGCGACACCGCCAAGACAACGTCCATGTTTCTAAACATCGATGCTCAAAATTAAAACATCGATGTTATTAATACAGCATCGAACCAAAACCATCCATGTTATTAAATATCGATGTTAATGTAACATCGACCCCAAACCATCGATTGGTTCATTGATTAGTGATTCCGGGCGCGTCAACTAACGAGGTCATTAGTCCCGTAAGTGTAGTGCACGTTTTTCATAGGGAGGTGGCGATGATCTTCCCCCCTCTGGATGGCGACCTACCGTCGACTAGCGGGGTTTTCCCCAACCACATGTCTCCCACCAATGAGGCACCGCCCAAGCTGGGACAAGCTCTAAGCCCCAGACCAGTCTCCTGGCATGTGTGGTAGTGTAGTGCATGCTAGTGTGTGTGTGTGTGTGTGTGTGTGTGTATGTGTAAGGGAATCAGAGGGTCCAACCAACATGAGACTTACGCCATTCTTTTAACGTCCTTTAGACTATCCAGCACTAAAATTTAATCAAAATCGATGGCGATATTTTTTTTAAATTTTGAAAATGTACCAGGGGCTTCATGTAAAGTACTCTCCCCCCCCCCAGAAAAAAATATCGGTTTCAAATTCAAGGGGCCGCAACATAGGCCCGAGCGGGAAATATCCATTTTGGAGAACATCAGCTGAACGGTTTAGCCGCTAGCGTTGTTCTCATATGGACGGACTGACGGAGAGACATTTTGCCGTCAATCGATTTTTCAAGAGCCCATAAAATATGGATTCTCGATATTCAACGTGTTAGATGATTTTTTTTTTCAAATTTAACAAGAGGATTTATCCACTTTTTCATTACCAGTTCCCTGTAATAATAGTTTTTCTGCCGAAAATTCGCCGTTTATTCGCACAGCATTACACAACTTTATCTTTAGAAGTTCTTTCTAAAGCACGAGAAAGTGAAAAAATGACATTTCATTAAAATCCGCTCCCAACTCACTAGAGGGATTTCACGCTTTTGGTGCGAACTCAAGGTCTTTCCAAGATTCCCTGCATGTGTTGGACTCTGAGCTGTGACAAATGCGATGGTGTCCCTACTTGATGTCACTTGGGGCAGTTTGTTTACGTTCGTTTTCATTTATCTTTCCTTTTCTCTTTTTCCGTCTCTCTAACATTCTTGGTATCTCACATTTCCTTCCTAGATTGATTATTCAACCTACCAATATCTGCATGGACTATTATGGAATTTTACAAGCAATTTGCGTTTATTTGAATTTCTGCTACTCATTATATTTTACATTCATTTATCACATTCAGTGCTTTTTAAAATATAAAGACTTTCGTCTTAGCTTAATTGAGCGGAATTTAGGGTTTGGTGGTGCCTGTCTCTCGAGTGATAACATAGTAGCTGATAAGGAGCCAAAAGGGCAATGCATAACTAGTGTGGATTACTATCAATGAGCCTACTCACGTTACGGGGTCTGGCACGGCCAATATTTCAAATGGAGTACAAAATCATGCGTGTCCAACGATTCTGGTGTTTAGACGCGTGAAGATCAAATACTAACTTGCAAAGACATTGAACTGGGAAAAGCAACGGCGGAGGAGACAGAGGAACAGAAAGCGGTGACGGGAGTGGATCGGCCGAGGTGGGGAAGAGGGCGGAGAAAGGGAGAATTGTTAAGGCGAGGGTAGAGATGGCAACAGTGATGGCGGTGAGACGGTGGAGGATGCGGAGATGGCTGTGGTGTCGGCATGGTTGAATGTGTAGGCGTCCGAGCGCGGCGTCCGAGCGCGGCGTCCGAGCGCGGCGTCCGAGCGCGGCGTCCGAGCGCGGCGTCCGAGCGCGGCGTCCGAGCGCGGCGTCCGAGCGCGGCGTCCGAGCGCGGCGTCCGAGCGCGGCGTTTTAGTCGGCGTTGACGTCTGTCTGACATCGGTGCCGGCGGCGGGGCGGTGTGGGTCTCGCCGCCGCGTGTGTGGGCGGTGGCGTAACGGCGCCGCGTGCGCGTGCCCGTGCGCGTGAGGGAGCGGGAGTGGAGGCGCGGGCGCGTGCGGCGCATGCAAGTGGCTGCGAGTGGCCCTCGCGACCCGCACCTCCTCCGCGTGCGCCGTGCGTGCCGCCGGGACGCCAAGATACAAAGCTGCAGTGGCCCACAACCGAAAGCGAACGGACTACTTTTTGCCACTTTTAATAGCAAGTGTTGGCGCGGTGAAGCGTTGAAAATGGCAAAAATATTTAGGTCAATAGTGATTGATTTTTTCGTGTTTCCGGGCGCGTCAACTGCTTCGGTCATTAGTCCCGTTAGTGTAGTGCATGTTTTTTCGCGGGAGATGGCGGTGATCTTCCCCCGCTGGATGGCGAGATCCGGCACCGACCTACCGTCGGCTAGTGGGGTTTCCCCCTAACCAGGACTCTCCCACCAGCGGGGCACCGCCTCAGCCGGGACAAGTTCTAAGCTCCCGACCCGTCTCCCGGAATATGTGGTAGTGTAGTGCATGTTAGTGAAAGTGTGTGTGTAAGGGGAGAGGATAGGACTAGGAAGAGGAAGGACAGATGGCGCACCGTCCGTGGCCCGTTTGGTAAGGTACTGCTCCGGCATTCGCCTGGCGTTGATCGGAGAAACCAGGGAAAACTACCGAGCAGAGCAGCCGGCCGCTAGAATTCTCCTCCAGACAGCGACTGAATTCGTCCTAGCTGAAAAGCTAGTGTCGAAAATTCTGGCGCCGTCAGGACTCGATCCTAGGACCTCCCGGTCAGAGGCGCTGCAGTGACATCAGTTGACGCACTGAGCTACCGCTACCGGTAAGTCAATAGTGGGTGAAGGCTAAAAGGTGTCACTCGAACGCTTAGGACGAAAGGGATAAAGTTCCGATCTGTAGCGAAGAATACGCTCAATTCCCACGATGCCACGTCCCCTTTATTAATGTTTGTTCGCTTAGCGCTACTCAGTAAACTCTCTATATTTAAGCACATTATTGTAAATAATAATTGTATAATTAAAAAAATGTATTATCAAACTGATTAATGCCACAAACGTCATGGTAATATTCAGTTGGCAGCACACATTGCCACAAGAGTTGCGAAAAAGTCGATAGAGATTGACCGAGTGATCGATTAGCTTGCTATATTTATCGTCCGCTAAATCCGGCGCATGGTGGAAAGATATGGATGAAATGCGCATCATATCCGGCTTCAGACAACGAGCTTCAGGCGCCAGTTTGCGTCAAAATAATACCGAGAATTTTTAATGCTGGCTAGATATAAGAATTATCACATTGATACAAGTAATTGAAACATATTTGAAAGGAATGCTTCAGATATATTTCCTCTTATACACCTTCGTGTTATTTTTGATTCGTCACCGTTGAAAATTGTCTCTTAAAAGTGTTTGTTTAATCTTAATGTTTTCTACTATTGTTTCGTAGTTTTGTACGTTGTTTTTGACACAGGGAAATGTTAAGAGCAGTAATCTTGTATTTAACATAAAATATTAATGTAAAAATTAATTTTAAACCTTAAGTCAGTTGTCGGGATAAAATCATGTGGGGAAATATCGTAACGAGTGTACGGCGAATATTGCTTTAAAATGTCTGTCAATGACCTTTAATGTTGTTAGGTCATAATTTATTATGCAATCCAGTACTGAACGAAGGCATAAGTTTATATATGCGGTACACATAACTTAATTATCCTGAGAGTGTACGTAATTCGGCAAAATAAAACCATCGTTCAGCAGAAAAACATCCAAATAAATTTTGCGTTTTAATTCAACAGCACTATTCATTGCAAACAGGACATACATTTCACAGCAACAGAAATGGAATTTCATCATCGCTTATGAATGGCATCTTTGCTCTCTCTTGTACAATCATCCGAGACGTCCGTTTTAGTATACTCTAAAATTCTTGAATCAATAGGCTATTACATCGATGGGTGGGGGTACTTTGCATTTACGTTTCCGGTCATCAGGATTGATATGGCATACTTATTGTAAACTCAACGTTTCTTTTTTGGGTCATTCTGAGGCGAGTTCATTGTGAATGAAACTCAGCTCACTAACGAGCTACCAACCTGAGCACGTGACCCGTACAGTCCTTTCCCATCCCGACCCGTCCTCCTTGTTCCGTCCCGTGCCGTTGCGATCCACCTCGTTAGGCTAGCTCCGCTCAGATGCTTTCGGACCTGTTCCACTCCGCCTTCCCTTCTCGTAGCCTCTCATCCCGTTGTGGTTCGCCCCATTCCATAAATTTTCCTTTCGTTCCATACCATTCCTTTCCTTTCCCACCATCCCATTCCAAGCATTTCGACCAGAAGAGATGGCTCAGGCCATCAACTGATGTCACTGCAGTCCCTTTGACCGGGAGGTCCCAGATTCGAGTCCCGACGATGGTACAATTTTAGATACTAGCTACAGACGTAGATTGCTACACAGATAGTCGCTGTTTGGAAAAGAATTCTAGCGGCTGCTCAGATCGGTATTTTCCGTGCTTTCCTCAATCAACACCGGGCGAATGCCGGAGCAATACCTTAAAAAACGGGCCACGGACTGTCCTTCCTCTTCCTTGTCCTCTCCCTCCCCTTACACACACACACACACACACACACACACACTAACATGCACTAAACTACCACACATTCCGCGAGACCGGTCGGAGACTTAGAGATTGTCCCGGCTGGGGCGGTGCCCCACTGGTGGGAGATACCTGGCTGGGGGAAATCCTGCTAGTCGACGGTATGCCGGCGCCTAATCTCGTCATCCAGCGGGGAAAGACCACCACCTCTCGAGCGAAACATGCACTACATTTACGGGACTAATGACGGTAGCAGTTGACGCGTCCGGAATCACTAACAATCAATCAATTAATCTAATCATTTCCAGTCCTTTGCGTCCCATCTCTTCCCCGTCTTTTCCGTTTCGTCCTATCTCATTCCTCACCTGCCTTTCCATTGCATCTCATATTCAGGCCGTCCCGTTCCATCCCAGACTCTTCGTCCTATCTCATCCCATCTCGGTCCTTTTCTCTACGATTCTAGTCCCTTCCACCCCATCTTATCCCCATCTTTCATCCGAATCGTTTACGTCCCATCACAAAACATTCCAGTTCTTTCCTTCCGCTCCGTCCCATTCCAGAGCTATCCGTCTTGTAATTTTCGAATCATCTTAACCCAGCCATTTTCGTACGAACTCAGTCCGTTCCGCCACGTCTTATCCAATTGCATCAGAGAAGTTTCCTTTCCATTCCATTTCAGTACATTCTGTCTCAACACATCCGAGTTTTTTCTGTCCCGTCACATACCAACCCACTCTTTTCCGTTCCGTTCCATCCTGTAGCATCCCAGGACTTGCGCCTCCTCCCGTCTTCTTCCATCTTATTCCTTTCCGAGCCAATTCAAATCCATCGCAGTCCTTTCTCACCCACTATCCCACACCAGCCTTTTCAGTTTCATCCTATCGCATCCTACTTCCTTTTGGCCACATCCCAGACTTTTCCGATCTGTCTCATCTCAGTCCTTTCCTTTTTTTCGTATCAGTCTTTTCCAGCCGATCGAGACCAGACGCCCACAATCCTTCCTCGAGATAGACCAACGAGCGAGAATATACTACCCAGAGTGGCTATGGTTTCAGAGCTGTTGGTGGACGCTCGACGAACTAGGGGCCTCCATGATGTTTTTTGCAGTCAAAACACGAGAGGTGCCTAGTGGTGGCGTGTAGAACTGTGGTACCGAATTGACGTGTTGTTTGTAACATATCTTATTTCTATATTGTTTCGTTTATCGTATTTAAATTATATTAGTGGTTAGAATAATAATATTCACAATGCCTTCAGTATGTTCGGCATATAACTGTAAAATAGAAATCAAACTACAAATATATCATTTTTCAAGTTTGCCGCCTTATTTGTGATCTGTTTGTTTGCTTTTTATTGAAATAACATTCACTTTCAGGTGTTATGCTAACTACAATAAAATTTCTACAGATTCGATTCGTATGATAATAACCGATGCAGGAAGCAACGTTTTTTAAAGTTTCCCATTTCGTTCTCTTTACATATCATCATTATTATTATTGTCATCATCATCATCATCGTCATTATCATCGTCGTCGACATTATTATCATCATCGGCATCATCGTCATTATTATTATCATCATTATTATTATCATCATTATTATTACCATTATAATTATTATCATTATCATCATTATCATCATCATTATCATCATCATATTCATCATTATATTAATCATTATATTAATCATTATATTAATCATCATCATTATTATCATTTTATTTTTGAATGACTGTTTCACGACTAAAAACCAGAGAGTACGAGGATTTATATTACTCGCGGCCTGGGACATTGTGTGTCGCAGGCTTGCGAACATCAGAACACTGTCGTTCACGCGGCCAGCGACCTTCCGCCCCCCCCCGTCTCCCTCCCTCCCACCCTTCCTGTCTTCTCACAGCGCCCACGTTGAGACGACTGCCACGCGTCCGCAGTTGGACACATGAAGTCATGTTGCACTCTGAATTCTAATGCGGCAGAGGAAATTCCCTCCGTCGCAAAACTAAATTCGTCATATATCACAGGAACAAAATGGCGGGTAAAGTCGAACGTGACGTGAAGTTTCGATGGACAACAATCTGGGGACTGAAACGATCTTTTATTATGACTTCCATATGAAATTACGAACACTCGTAGAATAATTTAAAAATATTTAGTAATAACCAACATTCGAACTTGAATATTCCAATTAGAGTATAATCTAATACTTTTCTGATTGCTTTTAAAATTATCTCTTGCTCAAGATTCACACGCTCATAGTTACTCATGTTATTGGTTGTTCTGCTGAAAGAGGCTCATATTTTTTAATTCAGTTGGGCTTATCTCGGGATCATTTAGGCATTCATAGATGAATAATGCGAAATTAAGTGAAACCGCGTGGAGGTAATCTTTCATGCCTTTGCGAAGACAAGCGCAAAATAAATATTTCGCAAATGACCGAAAGAGCAGTCACTGTCAAGTTACCTGGTGACGCCGCCTGCAGCAATTTTGAGTCGAGTGCAGAATGTTTATGTTCAAAATACGACTGTGGTGTTTGTTTTGTACTACCTTCTCACATCTTGAAAGTAATTCAAATAAAAATTTCGATTCGTTTATGTACATTGTACTGACTGTAAATGTCCTTCATTGCGTGTATTTATTTGGAATTTTAGAGCCGTATTAATTCGGCCTTTTCCAGCTAGCAGCCGGCTGCTCTGGTCGGTAGTTTACCGTGGTTTCTCCGATCAACATCAAGCGTCTGCTGGAGCTGTACTGTAACAAACGGGCCACGCACTGCGCGCGATCTTTCCTTCCTTTTCCTTGTCCCCTCCTCTCCCCGTACACACACACACACACACACACACACACACACACACACACACTCTCTCTAACATGCACAACACTACCACATATTCCGGGAGACCGGTCGGGAGCTTAGAGCTTGTCCCCGCGGCGGCGGTGCCCCGCTGGTGGGAGATACCCGTATTTTACTGTTTCATAGAAAAGTCATCTCCAAAAGGGGTGGTATTCTTAAAGAGGTGGTCTTTCCCAGATGTTTCACTATATTTTTATTATTATATGGCATATAGAGTCAAAACAAAGCAGAACATAATTTTAATAGCTTTTTATGGAAGCGCGTGGTCATTGCGCCGAACGAATGCGAAACACAGACTGCACGAAGGACTATTTTCACAACCAACTTTTTTTAAATATCGCATTTCGTAACTCAGAATGTCCCAATTTCAATAATCCACGAATTTTTATAACATCTGCTAAAATAGCCAGTCTGACAAGGAAAGATCAAAGCAACTCTCCCGACTAATACTTATACCGTAAATATGGAAATTAACTCATTACACCCAATTTATTTCTACTTCATATGAATTTATTCATAATAATTACACACCAGATGTTTACTGTGTATAATTATACCGATATTAAAATTGACGATTGTCTCCACTCAATTACACCTCAAAATTATTCAATTTTATAAACATTAGGGCGTGCCATCACGATGTACAGTTTCGAGGAAGATTGCAAGGAAAATTTCCAGCCAACGCATTTACCCACATTTACAGAGAAGCGATATATTTAACGAAACTGCACAAAAAGTGGCAGGAAATGATCGTTGCCCCGTTGCTGGGAAGTCCTCGGCAAAAACCTGCGGGCAAAGACCGCACGTGCGGATAATGATGGGGACTTCGTCCTCCCGCTACGAGCAGTGTTTTGTATGAGGTAGCCACTACAGCACCATTTGCCCTCGACGAGCAGGAAGCCAGAGGAAAGTAGAGTAGCTAGTGATTGTTACGTGGAGGCTTTGTTTAGCACTAGAGAAACGGCAATGGGGTCCTGCCTACAAAAAGGGAACTAGTGAAGTTGTTTGCTTCAAAGAAATGTTTGCCGATCCGGTGGCCGAGATCGCTAAGGCTGTAGTGTCGTAGTGGTCGCGGGTTCCAGTCCCGCCTCGGGCATGGTTGTATTTGTGTTCGTCCATTCACCCCTTATCATCACCATATCGTTTCATCTTCAAGTTACCATACCGTTAACACCAATAGTGGTCGCTAATGACCTAGATGTTGATGCGACCTTAAATAACAAAAAAAAGTTTCTTATAGATTTACGTATTTACTTACATTATTTACATATTTAATTTATTTAGTGTAAAAAAAGTAGTAAAGAATATCCCGCATGCACTCTATTTTGAGTTTATACATTTGCTTACTCAATTCGTATCTTCGTTTTTACTTGTTATTACATTCCAACATACTACTACATTCTTTGTACCTCCATTTCGTCATAAAATGTTTCTGACAAAATTAACAACAGTATTGTGATATATTATATTTACAATATGAGCGATTTAGTGTCACAAGAAATTTAGTAGTGCACACACGAAAATAACAAATACATCTAACGTGAACAGTTAGTTTGGTTACCAACAGTTGTTGAAAGTAAACCAGGAAGAATGGAGCATTATCTTGGAAACAGACGTCTAAAAAAATATTTTTCAATTTTGTAAAGAACACCAAAAATATAAAAAAATCACACAATTTTAGCAAAATAAAAACAACAAATAAAACCACAATGAGGAGCTGAAACTGTCAAAAAGGGCTGCTTCCGTCCGTCTAATAATAAAGCTACTTCTCTCCCCACAGCTACAGCCCACTTCTAATTTTGTCAGGATTAACTTGGTAGCTCAGAGGAAACTTAGTTGCCTCTTACATCGGTAGCTGTTTGAAACGTCTTTGTCGCGTGGCCGCAGACAGCTGGCGCCCGCCAAAGCACAATGACGTAGCTCTGCCGCGAAAAAGGCGTTTCAGCAGTAAAGGTCTATGTAACAGCTTGATATCCGCTTGGTGGGAGGACGAATGCTACTCGTTGCCGTGTGCACGGACCTTCCGCTCCTCCGTCGTTTCAGATCGGTTCTAATTGGCCCTGCCGACATTCGTTCACCCCGCTAGCAGCTCTCCGCCCTCTCTCCCGACCGCCGTGCATTCCGAGTGCCACTGATCAATCCGATGGCCGCTGCAAAGTCGCTGCTTCCTTGCTGAAGCTGAGCTGCGTCAGGTGCCGCTGTCGGCTTGTTTGATTGGATGAAGTGGGCGAGTTTCTCGACTAAGAGAATGTGTGAGCAGTCAATGTTCTACTTTGATTACTCGGTAGGAGGCCAAATTATCCTATTCCCCCCCCTAGGGCTTTTATTCAGCCAGTAGCTGTTACACTACTTCTTGATGGGACGCATATTCGACCATACATTAGACACCAATACATTTGCGGGCTCCTCTGATATAAGGTAAGATCAACGCGAGGCCCTCTGCGACAACACGTATATGAGAGACAAGGGACAAACAACCATGCCCTAGGCGGGACTCTAACACACGAACCTTCGGACCCAAGAGTGAGTCGGTACACGCTCTTAGCCACCTCACCGCATGATCCTAAATACTGCATTTAAATTGCCATTTATGGTCATTAAAAATGTTAAAAACAACATACTTCATTCATAGTAATTAGTACGAGTACAATTAAATTTGATTTACACTTTCAGTAACTTCATAAACATGTTTATGCGGCCACCTCAACGGTAAATTTTTGCCGGAATCATCAACGACACCTTTAGTGAGGTTTTAATGTATTTTACAATTTTTCCATTGAGAAACTTATCGATGAAAACATTTTCCCGTTATTTCTGCCAAAATCCAGCTCAGGGTCGAACGCACGTGTTCATTACCTCTGCTCCGGGTTCGAAAGCGGCCTGCGTGAGGTCGGCACGGGAGCGCACGCGAGGGCGCGCAATGCCGTTTGCGTCACCCAGCAGCGCTCCGCCGGCCAATGGTTGCCAACCGCGCCGACCAATTAGAGACCGCGCGGCACGCGACGGGCTACGCCTTGCGAAAGCATCGCCCGCTCACTTGCCCGCCTCCGCGCCCGCCCAACCCCACACCCGCCCGCGCAATCACCAGCCTTATTTCACCAAGTACTTTTTAAGTATGACTTGGTAAAGCCATACTCAATTTTAAGACGCGGGTTAGAAACTTTTTAAATATGACTTAGTTAAGTGATACTTAATTTTAAGACGCGGGTTAGAAACTTTGAAAGTTTGACTTAGTAAAGCCATACTTAATTTTAAGACGCGGGTTAGAAACTTTGAAAGTTTGACTTAGTAAAGCCATACTTAATTTTAAGACGCGGGTTAGAAAATTTTTAAATATGACTTAGTTAAGTGATACTTAATTTTAAGACGCGGGTTAGAAAATTTGAAAGTTTGACTTAGTAAAGCCATACTTAATTTTAAGACGCGGGTTAGAAACTTTTTAAATATGACTTAGTTAAGTGGTACTTAATTTTAAGACGCGGGTTAGAAAATTTTTAAATATGACTTAGTTAAGCCATACTTAATTTTAAGACGCGGTTTGGACACTTAAATTATGATTTAGTAAAGTCATACTTAATTTTCGTGCTTCTTAACAAGTCTTACTTTCTTAATATGTCGTGCTTTGTAGTTCGTCGTTTCACCATCCTCTTTGAAGCAAAGCTTTGTGAAGTATTCCTTAAATACATCTGAGTGTTGGTTGACGATGCTGAACCCTGGTGAACAAGCCAGTGACCATAACCAACCTTATTTGTTTTGATTGGGCTTTGTACTCTCGTGCCAAGAGTTTATTTTTAGTAATTTTTTGTAATGGGAAAAGGAAAGAGGATTGCGAAATTTTCATCGTCGGAGAAATAAGTGCTCGTCGAATGTATGAGAAAGTACATTTCTATTATAGTAAATAAAGTTTCAAATGGAGCAACAAACCGACGAAAAATGATAACTGGAGGAATATTGAACGCGATTTTAAAGCAATGAGCTACAAGATGAAATGTAACAAACATAAAGAAAGTTGTGGAGAGGATTAGGTTTAGGTGAAAATGGAAATGCAATAAAAATTACCGAATGTAAAAACTGGGAAATGGAAAGTAGATACGGGACCATGTAAACATAACCTACAAAACATCTGTTGTAAGGGAAAATTGTTACTTGCAAAGCAATCATGAAACAAAATATTAAAATATTTATTTCGTTAATTAACTATGGAGTAAACTTGGAAATTCTAGGCGGTCTTCCATTAGCTCTAAAACATGTCGTATTGTCATCTCTGAAAAGCGAAATCGGGTGACAAAATCCGTTTTATCGAGCTTTTCGAATTATTCGGACCGTCATAGAACCACCTCGGCCTACAAGGTTTATTTATATTTTATTTATTTTTACGTCAAAAACAGTTAAAACTGCGTATGACGTGCTGTAGAAGGGAAAAAGAAAATTGCACGTGCACATTTTCAAAATTCTGTGATCCCTACACTAAGTCATATACTACTTAAATTTTAAAAAAAAAAAAACAACAACCCTCTCATGTAATAAAATCTACTTTCAAGGATAAATAAGCAATAAATTTTGGGCTCTTATCCATGTAGTCCTTCGGAATAATACTTCCTGCCACGACAACATGGAAACGATAATTTGAATAATTGTATTTTCCACTGAATTCTAGAAGATGTGCACAGAAAATGAAGTTACATTTATGTCCAGAAGCAACACAAAGGTCCATCTCAGCATTTGCTCAATAGATCAGGGAAACTGGACGAAAAACCTGATCGAGATGGGGGTCATTGACCCAGAAGCTGCGATACAATACTTGTTATATATTGTTTAGAATTATACAATCCATAGTAAATAATATTAAATATCAATGTTAAAAATTAATGTAACTTTCCTTGTGATGCTCAGTATAGTCTCTAATTGTATAGAAACAGTTATGCAGCAGAAACGATTTCACTTGGGATTTAAACTTTTCTATCGAATTTAATCGTTTAATGTCATCTGGCAAAGTGTTGTAAAATAATGTACATGTATTGTATGTGAATTTTTTGTAATGAGCTGTTGATATTGTCACCTGATGAATATGATTTCTACGTCGAGTGTTATAGTAATAGACATCGGCATTTTATGAAAATATATTCCGCCCTTAAGCAAGTCATTTTTTACAAAAACCACTGATTCGTAAATAAACAGACACGGTAATGGTAGAATTCCTAGATTAATGAAGAGAGGCTTACATGAATCACGTGGGTGGGATTTAGTTATTATTCGTACAATTCGTTTTTGTAATCTAAAAGTCTGGGAGCTATAAGATGTATTTCCCCAGAATATTATGCCATATCTCAGGCGGGAATGAACATTCGCGAAGTATACACAACGAGCAGTA
>BLKR01006712.1:0-51636 GCA_011170035.1 Teleogryllus occipitalis | reverse complement strand
GCTCTCATTTTGATAGATGCGAGAGGAGTGGAGGTTCAGTTATTTCATCAGCTGTTCTATCAAATCAAATTTGTTGCTCTTTTACCGGTACGAATGACACTGCAGTGCTTCTGACTGGGAAGTCCTGGAGTTCGTGTCCAGACGGTGGAAGTAGTTTTCTAATCTAGCTAGATAAATCATTAAGTTAAAATAAACCCTCTTATTTGAAAAGAAACGTCATTGACATATATTATATTTCGACTCAAAGAAATGCCTAAATGAAAACAAAACCCAATCATCTCATCTTTCATATCAAATTTGTTCTCCTAAGTCGACGCTAGGTATTTAGAGCTGTTCAAAAGTGATTGGCCTAGCTCATAAGGATTTAATTTTACGGACAACAAAGAGTCTCTAAAAGCAATTTGAAAGGCGAGAGTTGAAACAATAATAAATAGGAAGAATTTAATTTTCAAGGTGTGACGGAAGAGCGGGCCTGAAGGCCCGAGTCTCGCCACGTAAAATAAGGCATTAACTAACTAACTAACTAACTAACTACGTTTTCTTGAAGCTGCTTCGGAGCTAAATATTTGGGAAATGCGCATTTGCGTTGCCCTTCATCCAGTGGTTGGTTGGTTAGTTAGTTAGTGATTACGGGTGCAACAGCTTAGGTCATTAGTACCATAAGTGTAGTGCATGTTTTTAATTCTGGAGATGGCGGAGATCTTTTCTCGCTGGATGGCGAGATCCGGCGCCGACCTACCGTCGGCTAGCGGGGTTTCCCCCTAACCAGGACTCTCCCACCAACGGGGCACCGCCCCAGTCTGGACAAGCTCTAAGCTCCCGACCTGTCTCCCGGAATATGTGGTAGTGTAGTGCATGTTAGTGTGTGTGTGTGTGTGTGTGTGTGTGTGTGTGTGTGTGTGTGTGTGTGTAAGGGGAGAGGATATGACAAGCAAGAGCGCGCGGCCTGTGACCCGTTTGCTAGGGTACTGCTCCAGCATTCGCTTGGTGTTGATCGGAGAAACCACGGAAAACTACCGATCAGAGCAGCCGGCCGCTAGAATTCACCTCCAGACAGCGGCTGAATTCGACCTAGCTGAATAGCTAGTGACAAAAAATCCTGCCGCCGTCAGGACTCGAACCTAGGACCTCCCGGTGAGAGGCGCTGCAGTGACATCAGTTGATGCACTGAGCTCCCGCTCCCGGCCCCACCCTGCGTGTTTCACGGGGGTGGGCCTGGAGTCCGCAGGGCCTCTTTGCGGTGAGCGGAGATCGGAGGGCGGAGCAGCGCGAGCTGTCGCTCCCTCACAGAGGGCTTGCGGTGCACTACAATGAGGACGAGCCACAGGACATCAAGGGAATGTTGTGATGTCGTAATGAACCGAGTTAGAGTGACCGAAGTGCGCTGGTTGATGCATTACCAAGAGAAGAATGGGAAGCAAGTGGCAATGTTGGAATACGTGTTGAGAATAACGCACTCAACGTATCTTTCTTGACAATTGCATCACGAATGTTCTCCGTTTTTACATGTAGTATATGATTCGTGTTAATGTAAACTTAAACAATACGTGTTGTAAGCTGGAAAGTACATTGTTCCTTTCTACGAAAAAAAAACTATGTTGAAGAAAAATAGCAACACCAATTCGAGGAGTAATGAAAATGAACAAAATGCGTCTCGTAAAACTCGTAGTGCAATTTAAAAGCATAAAATGCAATAATCAATTAAGTTATTCATTACAAAAGGGTCCAGATAAAATACTCGTACATATGGTGAGTTGTGTACGAGAATATGTAGCGGTTCATCTTTGCTCTGATGAAAATCGATCCAAAGTTGTTCATAAAACTTCTACATTCCATACGGTTTCCACCACTTCCATTCCATTCTACTCTGATATTCTGTTCTACGTCTTTCAATTGTCAGCCCTTATTAATTTCCTTATTTCAATGAAAAATAATATTATCAAACATTATAGGTACTAACGATATCATTTTAAGCAGAAACGAAGAACTCCCCTCACGGTCGCCTCTCGCTCAAGACCTCACCCTCACCCCACACTCAGGATCACGAGTTAACATTCACTAGTTTCCTCATTTATAAGAGTGTTTCTCCCACTCACTAGTTGATCCTCTTGAGAATTAGAAATGATATTTCATAAATAAAATATAAAGAATTGATTTAACTGTTGAACAGCTACAAACGGTATCATAAAGAATTATTATTAATTTGACATATTTTCAAAAATTCCAATTACATTTTATGTTTCTTATTTATTGAACTTGGAGAAACAAAATAACTTTAAAAACGCCATGAATAACACAAAAATAAAAAGATTTTTGACTAAAAATATTACAGTGGTATTATACAAATAATGGGAAGAGGCAGATGAAGAGCAGTTATCCATGCTTTAGGCACAACTTGCGGCTTGCTAACGGGTGCGAAAAGCAATCGGTTTGTGAGTATCGATACTTTTGTGCCCTTCGACTCATCACGAGGTTTAGGGTCCAAATGTTCTCCGCTGTCAATCGCGACGGCATTTCCTGTACAACGTGCTTCAGCCTGTGCGAGCTGTAACAATATTCCTCGAAGAAATATCAGCGATATTTATCCACTGACAAAAGAAATAAGTAGGAATGCGCGGAATCCCCAAAATGTTCCTCCCCTTAGTGTTATTACTCAGATTTGTTTAGAAAGTGCATGCCATTTAAAAATAGACAATTGAATAATGTTATGATATGTGTAATGATTAATGTATATTACAGTAAATAGACAAAGAAAGTCATTATTAATACAAGAATATATTCTTCCATTACTCTAAGGCTTTTCGTACAATTTATGACATTAGTTCTCTTCAGTCTAAGAGTAGCTATTGTTAAGGTATCACATTCCTTGCATAAAAGAATACTTCTATAAAGGTAATCTAAGCCTTAAAATATAATAGTAAAGAAAATGTGATATAACGTATGCCTTTAATGAATATATAATGAATATTGTAATAAATCTTTCCTGTAATACAGTAGAAATACGTACAATACAAAAATACAAGCAACAAGGATACAGTCAGTATGGTTAAAAATGATTCGCTGCAACATATCTTCGAATCTTTTGTGGTAGCCAGAGTGTCTCAAAATCAATGATAGAAACTTATGAAGTGTAATTTTATGTACCTGCCGAACATCTGTGCATACGAGGATGCCTAAAACTCAGGACCAAATGCCACATGTACAAATACATTACTCTGTAACACGCAATTTTCCACTACATGTTCATCTGCATTTTCCTTTGTTGTTTCAATCCGGTTTATTAGGGATGGTAACTACTTTTCATTTGCACATATCTTCTAAAATATTTGCTTTAGTTGATAGGTTTCAATTACAGGTTTTTTAACTACATGCCATCAGAAAACGAGTACAAATTTTCATGAAAGTGTCCTCAAAGTGACGTCGGCATCAAGAAACTCGATCTTGCACGTTGCGTGTGTTCCTTACCGAACACTGATCTCAGCGAGAGACAAAATGAAATGTTTTGGTTTGTTAGTAAGTTAGATGTAGACTGTACAAAAGGTCAACGATTATATATTTTAAAATTGGGCCTCTAAATGTCAAGTAATGTTTTTTACCTTTAACCAGTGAAATCTAGCAAGTTACTCTCAAAATATGCGGCCGACGTGACTAGAACCCGAGTTTCTCTCGGTCAGAGGCAGTGTAGCGGCAAATGTTGATCCTGAGCCACCCCTGCCGGCAGGGAGATTTGAGGTTAAACTACATTTCGGTGTTCGGCTAGGCAAGGGCATTAGGACGAGTTCCACCTCTCCTCGGAACTGCAGGGCTCCGGGCACCGAACTGCAGGGCGGGGGCGGGGCGAGGCGGAGCGGGGCGGCGATGAGCCTAGCGAGGCATTTGCTGTGGGAGGGGAGTGAGCGGGGAGGGACATGGCCTTGAAGGGGCGTGGCGAGAGAGGTGCGTGGCGGGGAGGGGCGTGGCGAGGAGGTGCGTGGCGGGGAGGGTTCGTGGCGGGGAGGGTTCGTGGCGGGGAGGGTTCGTGGCGGGGATAGTTCGTGGCGGGGGGGGGCGTGGCGGGTGGGGGCGTGGCGGAGTGGAGGCGTGGCAGGGAGGGGCGTGGCGGGGTGTGGAGGGAATTGGATGGCGGGAATATGCGGGGAGAGGCGGGGATGCGCGAGGCGGGTAAGGGAGGGCGAGGAAGGCGTGGCGGGGAGGGGGAGGGTGGGGAGCGGATAACGAGCGCGGGGCGGCGGCCGGAAGCGCGGGCCGGAAGCGGGCGCGAGGGGCGGGCGGGCGCAATTGGCGCAAACTCCGCCGTGCCAGCGCCCGCGCTGCGCCCCGTGGCCGCCGCCGGCGCGCGCACTTTGTCCGCAGATCAAAGGAAGCGGTTCGCCTCCGCCGCCCCACCCCCTCGCCCGCGCGCCGCATCCAACGCCGCCGGCGCGGGGAGGGGGCCGGAGGGGTGGGAGGGGAGCGGAGCGTGGTCGGTCGAGGAGGAGTTGGGCTGACGGGCGAGGCAGGGTAGTGGGACAGGAGGAGGAGGTGCGGTGCGAGGGAAAGGGGGATGCGGGCGGAAGATGGCGGGGGAGGATGCGCGAGGTTGGGGTGGGGTCCCAGCTTTCACCATCAGTCTAACCGAAAAGCCAGACGGAGCCGAGTTGGGAAGGACGGTCCGGGGGAGGTGGAAGGGAGAACGGATGGAGAGGTGTGCGAGAGGAGGGGATGCGAGAAGGCGGCATGAGGAGGTTGTGAATGAGTGTGGAGTGGATGAGAGTGGTGGAGTTAAGGGGAGTAGGGTGGTTGGATGGAAGGGGGATGCAGGTGAGGTGGCTCAGCGGAGGGTGGACGGGAAGTGGGGAATCGTAACGGAGCGGTGGAAGAGGACCGGTCCTAGCGGGGAGCGGGTGGTGCATGGAGAGCGGGAGGGTGAGGAAGGGCACGAGGGCAGGATGCGGCCGGCGAATCCGGCGTTGCTCGGCGCCCGAGGGCAGCGCTACTCCAGATGGCACTGCCCGTGCGATTCGGGTGCCATTCGCGACCTTCACTCTCCCGTTTGTTGCCAGAGCAAATGTCAGGAAGTTGCAATGAAATGATATAAAAGGCAACAAGTACAGTAGTATATGTTTCGTGCTCCAGTTTTTAAAGTCAAGGTGAATTTAAAAATGGTCCAAGCAGGATCTGAATAAGATGCCTCCAGGAGCGCCAGGGTCAAATTCGAATATTTAGTAAACATAAATATTTTAAACAAAAGGAAAGAAAGTAACGCTCGTCGTTTGTACCTCAAAGTGTACGATGAATTTCTGTTAATTTCCGGTATATAATTAAAAATACTGGAATTTTGGAATACTTTTCTTTAAGGATTTTCAATGTTTGTAAAAGTGAAGGGAAATCAGTGGGGAGAGAAAGAAGGGAGAGGGTAAAGAAGCAAGAGGAAGGGCGGGAGGGATGGATGGGACATGTCGAAACGAACGTTGAAAGGGAGGGGAGTAGGGGACTGGCAACGGCAAGGGTGGGGAGGGAAGGAGGGTACAGGAAGGAGAGGGAACGGGAAGGGCTATGAGTGAAGGAAGGGACAAGGTGAAGAGGTAAGAGAAAGGATGAGAAGGGACGGAGATATGGCGGAAAGGGAAGGATGGGAAGGCGTAGGGGGAATGGCGGGTTGGAGAGGGAGGTTATTGCAGAAAGGGGAGGGGCAGGATGAGGAGAAGTAGGATCAACCCGGAGAAGGGAAGGATCAGGGCACGGGGAAGGGAAGAACGAAAAAGAGCGGGTATGGAAGCGGTGAAGATGATCAGAATTACCTGGAGCTGAGATGTGAGACTGTAGAAGGGCCGCTAGGAGGAATTGTACAGGGGCAAGGCCTTGCGGAGCGGGACGAAGCATGTCAACTAATAAGCAAAACCGCACAAAATCAACTAAGAAACAAAATTGTGCATTTCTCAACAATAGCGCATTCTAGGGATTATGTGTCGATAATGCCTCATAAATCATCTATCCATTACGTATTATCAATACGATCGATTGGTGACAAAGGAAATTCTGAATACAATTGTTTATTTCATTCTCGTTCCGCAGAAATCGACAGAAAGAACAATCGAGAAACAACAGCAAACGCGCTTCAGAATTACGACCGCAGATTCCTAGAACGCTTTTATCACTTTTCTCAGCTAATCGAGCGTGTTTGAGCCGCTTTGACGGGTATGCTGGCCCAGCCCGTGGGACATAAACTGACGGCGGATGAGTAGTGTCTGGCAAACAGACCCTACGCGAACTCGCGCGCTATTCGCCGCGTCGTAAAAGTGTCCTCGCTCGCCGAACCCCCTCAGCCGCCCAGGCAGCGAGCTAACCCCTACATTTCTCGCCCGGGACCCGCGCTATTCCTATACGAGACAATAAAACCGATGGACGCTCTCCAAAAGATACGCGGAGGAGTATATGTCGGGGAATAAAGACGTCTCGAAGTCCGATTCCGCCGGTGGCAATACTGTTCCGAGGCAGTTCAATCGGGTGCGGTTCAAAATGGGTTTTATGGAGAGAAATGCAATATAAAACGATCGTGCATACCTCTCGCGGCAGTTCATCGAGACACCGCGCCGAGCGCTCCGGAGACAATTCAGGAGATTCTGCCCGCGTGCGAGGCAGAATGTAAAGACTGTTGAAGAAAGAAGTCTGCACGTGACGTGCATGTCGTATACAATATGATGCCGAGGAAATAAGAGAAGGCTCTTTGACGTTTCCTTTGTGTATTTATAATTTTGTACGTATTTTTATTTATTTTGTTTATTTTTTACGTATTTGTATATTTACAGGGTTTGGGACCATTCAGCTACTGCCACCGGCACGCGTTTATTTTTAAACTCCTTCATTTATTTATTTTTTGGTTATTTAAGGTCGCATCAACATCTAGGTAGCGACCACTATTGGAGTTAACGTTATGGTAACTATGAAGATAAAACGAAATGATGATGATAAGGGGTAAAAGGACGAACCCAAATACAACCATGCCCGAGGCGGGACTCGGAACCCGCGACCATTCAGTCCGAGATCAGTACGACACTACTGCCTTAGAAATCTCGGCCAGCGGACCGGCACTCTTTCATTGTTTCTGAGAACCATACTATATTAAAAGGGTCATCTATCCGAGATTTGTTTATGAGCGGCACTTTGGGTGACAATCGAGTGTCTGTAGAACGCGTTTGAACAAATAGACATTAACGTGGTCTATATTATCTGTATACGAATGCGGGTGGATGTTCTTAAGCAGCATCAATAATTAAGTTCCCCGAACGCTACATAGTTTCGTACTTACGCATGCACCTAAAGGAGTGCGTCTACGAGTATATTTATTGTAAACACAATGACATGAAAAGTTTCTTCTATCTACTTTTTTTTTTGGTTATTTAAGGTCGCATCAACATCTAAGGTCATTAGCGACCACTATTGCTGTTAACGGTATGGTAACTATGTGGATGAAACGATATGGTGATTGATGATAAGGGGTGAAAGGACGAACACAAATACAACCATGCCCGAGGCAGGACTCGGACCCGCGACCCTTCGGTCCGAGATCACTACGACACTACTGCCTTAGCGATCTCGGCCACCGGGCCGGCTATCTACATTTTTATTTCCATGAACAGTGTATGTATTTATTTTACATTGCTAAGAACGCAAAATTATTTCGTTCAGTAATTGATTTTCACTACAACAATAACAAAACCACTGAAGGTACCTCCCGTCATTGAAGTAACTTCTCTCTGCCACCACTCATTTGAGAAGCGCATATTGTAACATCTCTTCCTGAATATCCTGCGATTTTAAGTTGAACACCAAGCTCACAGAAACTTCCAATATTATACGAAATATCTGGATCTTTTCATAAAGTCTCATTAACAAATGGAAAAAACGAAACCCTCCAAGACCATGTAGTAAAATATTATCTTCCCCACTGCGAAGACCGAAAAGAATCTGATAGATACGATATATCTGGTGAAATCGATAAGACAAGCATCACGTGGATTATCTTCCTCGGTTATCCACATCTCATACGATCGTTTATGAATATCTTTTCTTTCGCGTGCGCTTCGCTGAAACAGAACTGCCACCGCCTCTCATCCCTTGCATCCTTTCCACCGCCCCTCCATCTCTTCGCGCAGCCGTCGACTCCGGGAGTTGGCGGTGGCGGCGGTGGCGGGGCCTAGCGGAGGATCAGTGTTCCCATATTAATTCGCGGCCGCCGACGGCGGTGCGAGAGGCGGGGGAGGAGGGGGGTGTCGGCGCTGTGAGAGCTCCGGCACAGAAGGCGGCGCGTGAGCTTTGAGTTGGCGCTCGCCGGGGGCTCATCACCAAAACCCCACACCGCCCCCGCACTCCCAGACATTTCCTTAGGCTTTAGCTCACCCGCACAACGGCCCTTTGCGCCGCGCATCGTCTTATCACTAATATCTCGATACCCCGCCCGGCCGCGCCCACCTCCGGCCCCGCGTCTTCTCCTCACACGCCTGCGCGCGGGGCGCCGCACACCCCACCCCACCCCTAACGCGTGCGCTGATTGATGCCGGTGATGAAGGGCTGCGCGAAAGCGGGGGCAGGGCTCTGCGGGGAGGGGGTGAGGTCCGGTGGGAAGAGGACTCAGGGTTGGTGGATAATGGGCGGTGGATGGGCGGGGAATTAACAGCAAAAGAGTGCGGACTGTGGTGGGAATAGGTGGGTAATGAGCGTGAAATGGGTGCGAAATGAGTGAGGAATGGGGGGGAATGGACGGAGAATGGGCAATGAATGGGAATGAATGGAACTGGGAGTGGGGCTTTGATGGGGGTCGGGTGGGATCTGGACGGTGATTGTGTCGGGGATGTGCGGAGTCTGCGGGGGAACTGGGCAGGGGTTGACTAGGCGGTAGCTGACTGGGCGGGGGCTGACTGGGCGGGGGCTGACTGGGCGGGGGCTGACTGAGCGGGGACTGGCTGGGCGGGGACTGGCCGGGCGGGAGCTGGCTGGGCGGGGGCTGACTGGGCGGGGGCTGCTGGAGCGGGGGCTGACTGGGCAGGGGGCTGGGCTGGGAGCTGGGCGGGGTCTGGGCAGGGGTTAGGCAGGGGCTGGGCAGGAACTGGGAGGGGGCGGGTTGGGGGGGTGGCTGGGCGTGACTGTGTAATGCGGCCGAGGCGCTGAGCGCGGCCGGGGCCCCCTGGTATTAATCATGCATATTAGCGCGGGATCTTGGCGCCCGCCCGTCCCTGCCCGTCGCCGCCCGTCCTCGCCCGCCGAGTTGGCCAAGTTGCGCGCCGCCCCTGGGGCTTTGGCCGCCGCCCACGCCCGCCCCTGGCGCGCGCCACTGAAACGCAGCTCCCCGCCCCATCCACCCCGCCCCTCCCCGCCCCGCCTGATGAATACGTTAGCCTGTTACGCGCCGCTCGCGCTACTGCTACCACCCGCACAGCGATATTCCTAGGTCTCTCTCATGCATCCACAGGCACACGAGAACTTTCTCTCGCCCCCACACACTTCTTCTCTAGTGACGTCTCCTAAACAAAGTACACTCGAAAAATACATTTGTTTTGAATTGGTACTACCAACACCTCTGAGCAGTGGCTTACATTGATGCCATATATATATATATATATATATATATATATATATATATATATATATATATATATTGGTGTGCTTGCGTTGGTGTGCGCACACAGACATATGCTACCTCCAATTCACTCCGATTTTCCATATCCTCCGCGAGAAACAACCACCAACATCGCATTTCCCTTCCGCTAGCCCAAACGAAGATCGAATTTCGACGCCAGATACAACCATTACAAAAAATATTTTTTCCGTTATTTTTTTTCCGCGGGCGCAGCGTTAACGTCATCGCCTATGCAAATTATTGGCGAATCTTGTTACGGGCTGATGCAAGCGCCCGGCGGCGTGACCTGTGTTGAATTCGCCGGTCCAAATGAGCGGGCCCGCGCGCGCCTGACAGGTGTGACACTGACGGATGAGCAGACGCCCGGCGCGGGCGCGGGGAGACGAGGGAGCAGATGGAATGGACGCGTGTTTTGAGAAGACGGGGAGCAGGAAAGAAACACAGACGTCGCCTCCTAAATCGGAATACGATTATTATTATTATTATTATTATTATTATTATTATTATTATTATTATTATTATTGGCGAATTCGCCCCAAAAATGGAAGACGTTAAGCACGTAACTCGATCAATTTTTCTTTGAGTTCTTCTTGTTGATCCAATAGGCTTTCATTCTTTCCGAGAAGGCTCGTTTACGTTTTTCTGACCATTTTGGTCGGTACTGTTTTTGTTTAGGTTTTATTATTATTATTATTATTATTATTATTATTATTATTATTATTATTACTATTATTATTTTTTATTTTTAATTTGTTGCGTCTACAACTAGACGCAACGCTTCTTCAAGCCCCTTAAGTGGCGTTGAGCGCTTGGCGCTGGGGAGTAATCTTACATTAAACTTATGTGATGTCACGTCACATAGCCGTCAGTTGTCAAGAGGACCGCCAGGTAGCATCTCCGCGTACGCGCCTCCTGCTACGCGCTCCAGCGTCACTACCCAGCGGCCAGAATTGAGAAGGAATAAGAATAGGGGTGGGGTTTAGGACACTTCACCGGGGTTGGAGTAGCCCTTGTGAAGCGGCCAAACTCGTTTTGTTGGAACAAATTTCACATGAGATTCGACGGGAATCTAACCCGGACCGGACCTCAGTGGTGAAAGGCAAGCGACTTCGCTATGTGCCAAGAGCGGGCCTATTAGGTCTATTAGGAAGCTGCATCAACCGGAAGCATGAATTAACTCTTTTTGTTGTTCTCTTGTTCTAGTAAAGCACGCCATGTTTAGGGGGGGACGAATGGAAACTAGTGGTGCTGCCACACAACTCACTTTCTCGAATTATTATTGGTATATTATTAAACAGTTGATTCATATTATTATATTCTGCCTTCTATCCTAATACAATTCAATAGCGAAAACAATATGGATTCAATATTATGGAAAAATAGCCAACATTTTGGGTAAAATGCGCAATAAATATTTAAAAATCTAATGTAGTATATTCGATTAAGAATGAAATATCTAGGTTGAATATTGAATTATCAATACAAAATGCACTTGAAGATTAAAATGAACTCTAAATTCTGTACGATAATGAAATTACTATACGTGCGTAGTTTATTTAATATTCCTATGCTACAAGTTAGCCAAAGCTTTGGTTCTAATTTTGTTCCTAACAATTCCTTCTCCCCGTTTCTACTATTTCTAATATTATTTCCTGCACAAGAAAGGTCATTGGAGGTACTTTTTTAAAATAATTCTTTAATACATGACTGACGATGCCTGGGAGAAAGAAAAACACTAGACAAACTAGAAGTCTGGTCCCACTGATTTCAGTGAAAAGAAGTATACTGAATAGAAGATCACTTTTGTTCACGACCATTATTACCTTTTACATACTACCCGAATTTATAATCCAAACTCTCACAAGAAAAACTTTCTACAAAACTAAAAATTAAAAGTTAAAATAGTCCTCATAATAAAATAGCTCATCAATAGGTATTTTACGTAAATGCATATTTTGCTCTTGAAGGTTTCGAATATGACAGATAGAAATCAGTAAACGAGTTTTTAGCATCTACTATATCTTTATCGGCAAGAAACAGGTTACGAAATAAGCACTGCGGGAGAATCTTGCGCGAGAATATGTGTTTGGATTACGCCTATACCCTCGCCTCCCTCTCCCTCCGGCTTCACCTCACACTCTCTCCGCCTCTCCCCTCCCGCTTCGCCTCAACAATCCCCCTTCACCACGCTCCCCACTTCAGCTCTCTCCTTTCGCATCGCCTCAACACTCCCACTTTGCCACTTATCCTCCCACTTCGCCTCAACACTTCCACTTTGCCACTTCCTCCCGCTTCGCCTCAACACTTCCACTTTGCCACCTATCCTCTCACTTCACCTCAACACTCCCACTTCGCCCCAACACTCCCACTTTGTCACTATCTTCCGCTTCGCCTCAAACTCTCCTTCCGCATTGCCTCAACACTCCCACTTTGCCACTTATCCTCCCACTTCGCCTCAACACTTCCACTTTTCCACGTCCTCACGCTTCGCCTCAACACTTCCACTTTGCCACCTATCCTCTCACTTCGCCTCAACACTCCCACTTCGCCCCAACACTCCCACTTTGCCACTATCCTTCCGCTTTGCCTCAAACTCTCCCACTTTGCCACTTCCTCCCGCTTCGCCTCAACACTCCTACTTTGCCACTTCCTCCCGCTTCGCCTCAACACTTCCACTTTTCCACCTATCCTCTCACTTCGCCTCAACACTCCCACTTCGCCCCAACACTCCCACTTTGTCACTTATCCTCCCACTTCGGCTCGACACTCCCATTTGGCACTTATCCTCCCACTTCGGCTCGACACTCCCATTTGGCACTTATCCTCCCACTTCGGCTCGACACTCCCACTTTGCCACTATTCTCCCTGCTTCGCCTAATCTCTCCCGCTTTGCCACACAAACCCAGTCCGGCCCTCCCCTCCCACTCCGCCGCAACACCGCTCCACTCTGCTCCTCTTTCCTCCGCCCCGCGTTGCCGCTCGCCGTTCCGCTCCCCCGCGTGGCGCGTTGCTCGCGTGTCAGCTCCGGAATCTAATGCCCCTTCTCTCCCCCTCCCCGCCCCATTAACTGCTACGAGGAATAATATCCACAGAATGCCCGTGGCCGCGCGATGCTAAGTCAATTTGAAGCGCGCAGATACGTTACCATTACGGGCCGCTCCGTGGAACGGGCTCACACGCCCGGTGGAGGGGGCAGGTCGATGGGCTTCATCTCAAGGGCTGAAGCAAAGGTCCGTGCGCGGCTTTGTTTGAGATCAGGACACTCGTGCAGAGACTAGAGAAGTGTTTGGCACTTCACGTTACAAACTAAATTAACTTCATTCTTTCCAGAATTTCAGAGATGTACATGACCGTAGAATTTACTACTGTTAGTATTATTATTATTATCATTATTATTATTATTATCATTATTATTATTGTTGTTGTTGTTATCATTATAATTATTCCATATTTGTATAACAAAATATGACCGAAAAATAATGCCCTCCAACGGTGTTACGGTTGCAAAAAAGGGAGAAATGAAGAGGAAAATAGTTGCATCTAAACAACTTGAAATAGAATGATACGACTAGAATAAAATATTCAGATGAGAGGATTCACGAAACAGAATGGGGTGCAAGTGCAGTATCTGATACAATACGATGCGATGCAATAAATCTTTTTTTAGTTTTAATTATCCTGAGTCCTGATTATGTGATAACATATTTTGATACTTTGAGGCACTTGCATGGAGTGATTTACTTTACACCCCGTGGACATAATGTTAGTAGTTAAATAAACATGTTGTAAAAATGATATCAATCTAAATTATTCATATCATGCCAAAAATTCTTTAACACGGACTTTAACAGAACTACTAATATTTCTAATATAAAAATCTCTCGTGTCAAAAGACTTCCGAATATTCAGTTTTGGACTTCATTGATAAAAGTTTCCAATTATATTGTAAACCAGTAGAAATATGTGAATCAGTAGTAATTGCTATAAATAATGTGAGAAATATTCCTACTAATTTTCAATGCGCGCAGAAATAGAAATTATGCGTGACCCGGCGATACGACAGCAGTTTATGGTTTTGTTAGTTGCTCAAGATAAAGAAAACAGTTTTCACTTGGGATGAAGAATGAAAAGATTTATTATTCCGCATATTCGATTACTCCAGTCATGGAAAATAACTTTTTTGTATTCTTGCCGAGTAGAGATTTGCGCATATACTATAATTTCTGGCAGAACGCGACGAAACGGCGTTTCGGTACTTCAGGAACGAAATAGAAAAAAAAAAGAGGACAAACAATTGGCAAACTTCATTCAACCTACTTTTGTAAACTCAAAATTAAATAATTTTCTTTTTATCGTATCATTTTTACGTACGTACTTAAATTATTAGTAAAAAACAATAAAATATAATTATAAACTCTAATGTTCCTGTTTCCTATTACTATAATTACATTCACATAAATCCAATGCTACTACTGTTGCCAATTGTTATTAAGTATGATTTATATTTATTAAATTGTATTATATATATATATATATATATATATATATATATATATATATATATACATATATCTGTTTGTATCAATGTAATAATTAATTTGCAGCGCGTTTCGGAACCTAAACAATTGCGTATTATCTTGATAAAAGCATTTTTGATGCTGCAACCAGTAGTATGCTTCGAATTCCAATTTTTTGATAAGCCCATAGCGCTTATCAACAGCTTCCACTCACGTCTGCTCTGATTGACTCGATGTACATGGGGCAGAGAAGCCGAGAGTTGTTCGCCATTGCTGATCAAACGTAGATCCCCATGAAACGAGGCTCGAATCTCTTGTGACAGAGGAGTGAGTGACTTGAGGCTGACGGAGCCCCTTCTACAGCCTCGCGAGTGACGGAGGCTTTGGGTTTAGGAAGCATTAGGCGAGGTGTCGCTGGACAACGCCTGATGAGGGAAGCCTCGGGTAAACGAGATGAGAAACCGTTGGCTAGAATTATCAATTTACGTATCAGTTACGGCCATAGTTCCACGATTGACACGTGTTCTATAATTTAAAACTGTAGAACCCAATCGGCAGAATAGAAGCATAAATAATTAACCTTTACTGAGGAACTCACAGGATTTCATGACAGCAGAATATCTTTTATAGTTTTAATATTTTATTTAGCATTCATAATTAAATGATGGTTTTTCACAAACAGATGCCAAATATAAATATTTTTCTCATAATTATTAGTCTTTTTACGATGTTACAAAATTATAACACACACAATTTCTCATGTTTATTTTCTATTACATTATTCATCGATAAACGCAGGATTTACAAGAAATTATATACTTATTTAAAATTCACTTTTAAACTTATTGTCAGCTTCCATTATGTGAATAAAGAAGAGACCTACCATCTATAACAGTTAATGCAATGCCTCTTGTTATTGAGTGACAATTATAACGCCTCACATTAGTATAGAGAGATTGCTTTAAGAATAAACCATTTTGACTGATCACGAAACAAATGAACGTCATATCGTACGATGACATTGTAAGAGGTAGTGTCGAAGCATTTACAAATCATACAACTGTAAATAATCACATTACCAAAATTTATAATAGGAGAAAGATATGAGCTCAATTCAGAATATTAATCAAATTTTTTACAATAATTAGAAGATCTTTATAGCCATTAGCTTCAAAACCCCTTATTAATATGACACGAACTCGACGAGCTAACACCGCAAACTGAACACATTAATTTAAAGCGCCATTGTTGCTTGTTTTCATTAACCTCCAGCACAGTACGAGAACATTAAAAAAACAAAAACAAAAAAAAAACAATGACAAGAAGCACGTTGCACAAACCAAATAATTCGCGGCGGTGGTGGTGGTGGTGGTGGTGGTGGTGGAAGAGGGGGCCGTGGCGGCGAGCGAGACGAAGGCTAATTGTCAGCGCGCTCCCGTCCCGCGTGGCGGCGTAATGACCAATCAATCAGCGCCCACCCTCGCCCCCGCCCCGGCCCCGCCCGGGCCCCGGCTCGGCCCACGCCCAGAGGGCTAATGGGGCCGTTTTTAACGACGCGACGGGACGCGACGGGACGCGTCGCGAAGCGGCGTACGGGAGTGGACTCGCAGGAATTGCGCGCACGGGGTGGCTCCACTCTCTTTCTTCCTATTGCGCACGCGCACAACCTCCGCCCGGGCGCGATGCTCGAGCCTAGCCCGCGGGGCAGCTTGAGTGAGTGCCGGGCCTGGCCCAGCGGAGCTACGGGCCATCAGTGTGGCCTCGTTCTTCCCCCATTGCGCATGTGCAGAACGTCCGCCCGAACGCGCCGCCGAGCGTAGCCAACGGGGCTGCTTGAATAAGCGGTCCACTTATGCTCTGGCCCGGCATGTACCTGCTACCAGTGTGGCCCGTTGCTTCGGAAGTCACCACACTGGAAGTGTGGAGGTTGGTGGGAGGGAAGGTGCTCGGGCGCAATCGGCTCTATTCTAGTAAAATACGAGTATGGGAGCGCCGGCTACTGCAGCAAAATCCCGTGTGCAGTCTAGCTTAAATTCTTCCATTTGAGTGCCCTACTTCACAGCATTTTAATGGCCAGAGAAAACTACTAAATCAGTTTGAATCAGTTTGAGTTAAGCTTGCGGGTTGCAGGCTGATCGATGTCGTGAATTTTAAAGTGCAAAAAATATTTCACGCCCTTTCCTTCGAATGGAAGTAAAGTCGGCTGTTCCAAGGTGTAGATTTACTGCATATAAAAATATTCTCAAGTCTAAAAGAAGCCTTTGAGTTAAAATTGAAATCGTCTGTTTCGGCGCCCGAGTAATACCTTATTTCTCCGCTATATGGTGAAAGAAGAACAGCGAAAGTTAACAAAAGAGCATGCCTGATTGCCCGCGTTCTGCCACGTGAAATAAGGCAACATGGAAATGAATGGCATTGAATTCAATCTGAGGAAAGTGCATTTGAAGATTCAACACTCGCCATCCCAGAGTCTTCCCCATTGAATGTATTATGTATGAGCCTTTACATAATTTTCCTGTACTACATTATTCGAAAAATAAATTTTACGTTAGATTTCTTCTTTGAATCAGGCGTTTTACATAAGGAAACCATAGGACTTCGTTCTTCTAGTTTTGCTGTCTCTTCACTTTTGCCCCAACATTAATATTTTTAATTGAATATCTTCTGACTAATCGTTTCTCGAGACTCCTTGTTTACAAGAAATAGTCTACAAGATGTATAGTGTACTTTGTCAAATAGTCTAATACATGGCTTGAGTATTTTTTTTTCGCATAGCGTATCAATAACTGAATAAATTACAATCTACTATAAACGGAACAGAATTATCGTATTAACAGAGTAAATGATTTGATATGATGAGAACGGAATAACAATTTAATGGGTGAATCAGACCAGGGATACAAAAGCATTATGACTCAACAATTTTCTACAAACAAACACATTTAAAATAATATTCTTACTTTTAAATGACAGTGGAATAATTAGAATACAATCAAATATTCTCTCATTTTTAAAGTTCATCCATTTTTAATGTATACATGCATTCAGATCGTAATTTTTACTTTCAAGGTTAAAAGATACTCAATTTTATACTCGTCTTCTTGCATCATGGTCGCAAACTCGGCAAACGTTTTGTGAAAGAGAATCAACATCATAACTGGTATCAATACTCAAAACAAACTGAGGATGGATATATCGATATGATCGGATCTCAAGTATCCATAGCCCCGTAATAGTATCCATATCAATTGGTACAAAAGAGTTAAATTTCTTTGTAAGATGTTAAGAAATAGTACGAAATAATATTAATAAACGGATAGAATTACCTGGAGGATTTAGATTGTATTTTTAATAAAACAAATGTTATTTTCTTCAGTGTCTAGTATTCGGCAGAGTGTGAACACTACGTAAAGTCGACGATGGTACCAAGGGCGAAGTAAGTGCCTGGGTGGCCACCAGAATGCAGTAGCATCTCCCGCACAGTCGTCTTTGCACCGTTTAAGCACCGGTATTCACCATTTGAACCTGAGGAGGAAGAGCAGTTCACCTCCCTTCTGAGATGACATCTTACGGAGCCACCCCTACGCGAGCGATCAACTTCAAATTTCGTATTTAGTCGGTCAGTATCATTGCGTTTTGTATGCGTACGTATTAAGCTCTCCACAACGGATATTTGTTCGGGTTTTGGAAAATTGACAACTAAGCTGCAATATTCATCTAATGGATATTATGTCTTGTAGCCAAGACAACGTTTTATGCTGTGAATTTTTGGAAATAAAAATTGTTGGGCTTGAACACTGTATCGTGTCTTTCATTTGGTTTACAACTCAACGTTTCGTGCAAAAAAGCTGAGCCTCTTTAGAGCTAGGACACTGTTAAAAACGCCAAATGTTAACAATACTGAATTACTGATCCACCAAGCCATTCTACCTATCTATTGATATTATAAATGAATAAACCAACGGCCATTTTTTTATATTGTCAAAAATAATATTTCGACATAAGTCGTGTCTACAAATATGAATGTTTAAAACTTCTTTCCTCGACGAACAAAAAACAGTCCAATGCAGTGCTGGAAGGGGAGTACAGCCTGAGCTTCAAGTTGTTTCGTTATCCGCGAGTAGCGTTTATCGACGCCGATATTACAGTTTCGGTATCCATGCTACCATATAGATTTTCTAGTATCGATTACGAAACTCTGATATCGAAAAGGATAGTATCCACAGGTCGATTGCTGTCCCCGTCCATTACTGCCGACGCCGTCCTAATCTGCACTCGCTGCCCGTGGTGGATCCGTCCAAAGACAAACACTCGTCTTTGCAGTGGTGGTCGACGAGGCTAAAGTGCCCTATTTGATGACGTGTCGCAGGCGTGTGAGATTTGTTTTAACAACAAGCACGCAGGCTGGAGAGATACACGGTTATCAGAAATCCCTTTTCACAAATCGATGAATACACACATGACTCGTTAGCTGCTCATTGCTGCATTAATTGAGAGTTATCGGATTATTTTCAGTTCTCAATGATTAATGGACCATAAGGGATAACACATATTATATTAAAACGATTAAGAGTAATTCATGTAACAATGCATATTTTGTCACTAATTTCGTAAGTATTGTGACAAATGATTTGCATATCCAAATCTATAGGCAACTTCAACGTTCAGACAACATTCATGTGAACAGTGGTAATTTTAATCTTTTTCTCGCAGAAATTTAGGCGTATGAAGTAATTATGTATCACGTGCTTCACATAATTATGAAATATATGATTGACAATTGTAAATTGAATTTATTATGGATGCATGGATGAAATACACAGACGGAAAATTGTGAATAAATGGAAGAAATATACACAGAATTATTTAAAATTAGTGGTAACCTCTCAAAAGTGCTGCGACAAAACGAAACTATCGAATTATTAATAGATAAAAAGCAAAATATTTATATTCTTGTAAAAACAAAATGCAGAGAAATTTTTTTCGTTTATTTCAAAATTATTTAAATTTTATATAAATCATAAATTTTAAATAATATTATTATAAATTTTGACACCCAAATTGGTCTACGAAATACACTCATTAACAAAAACGTACTCCCTAGGGACATCAATGAACATAGAAAGGAACACTTATCACAATTTTGTGTCCCGAGCCACCTAATAATATGCACACAAAACACGTTTCTATCTTTCACCAGTTGCTCAAATTTTCCAGGATATTATGTTATTTATGTTATTGTGTGTCTTCTGCATGCTATTAACAGCGAATTTTTCTATTTATGAATTTTATAATACATGAACTTACATTTTAAATGGCAATGAAACATCCTTCAGGGTTAATGGGCAAAATGTAACACACCTGAAACAGAAAAAAACCCTTCTTTAGACAATGAACTACATTTGTTTCGAAGTAAATGTATCAATCACAATTGTGCGAATGTGAGAATCCTGAACCACCGCGGCTCGGCCACTCCCGCACTTAACGACTCTACCTCCAATTCTCCCACCGGTAGCGGTAGCTCAGTGCATCAACTGATGTCACTGCAGCGCCTCTAACCGGGAGGTCCTAGGTTCGAGTCCTGACGGCGGCAGGATTTTCGATACTAGCTTCTCAGCTAGGTCGAATTAAGCTGCTGTCTGGAGGAGAATTCTAGCGGTCGGCTGCTCTGATCGGTAGTTTTCCGTGGTTTCTCCGATCAACACCAGGCGAATGCCGGAGCAGTACTAACAAACGGGCCACGGACCGCGCGCGATCTGTCCTTCCTCATCCTTGTCCTATCCTCTCCCCCTTACACACACACTTACACTAACATGCACTACACTACCACACATATTCCGGGAGACCGGTCGGGAGCTTAGAGTTTGTCCCGACTGGGGCGGTGCCCCGTTGGTGGGAGAGTCCTGGTTAGGGGGAAACCCCACTAGCCGACGGTAGGTCGGCGCCGGATCTCGCCATCCAGCGGGGAAAGATCACCGCCATCTCCCGAGAAAAAACATGCACTACACTAACGGGACTAATAACCGAAGCAAGTGACGCGCCCGGAAACACGAAAAAATCAATCAATCAATCCAATTCTCCCCTTCACGTCCAGTCACGGCGATGTCCCCTACGCACATTCCTCTACCCTGGATCCTTCCCACGCTCCTTCCTCCGCGTACTTTCACCTCCACTCCAAGAAACTCCTCCTGCCGCTACGATATAGATGGCTCCCCTTTTACCTCCCTCCTTTGGCCCTCCGTCCACGCTGCCCTGCCTCGCACACTCTCCGCTGTTGCAGCTGCGCGTAAGGCGCCCTTCCTTGGTAAGTGCGTCAGCCATGAAGAGGGTAGGTGTGAGAGCGTAGAGATTGTGATTTACGCCTCCCAGGAAAAGCAGGTGTGGGGATGTGAGGAGAAGAAATGTGCAAAAGCTTGGAGGACATGGGAACTAGAGGTGGCAAACGTGAGGAGTATGAATTGTGTGTGTGTGTGTGTTTATAAGGCGTACAGATCGAGGAGCGCGACTCATGGAAGCATGGAATGCATGTGAAGGGGAGTCAGGAAAAACGAGTTACGGCAGAAAAGAGAGAGAAAGGGAGAGAGAGAGAGAAAGGGGAAGTGAGAGAGGAAGAGAGGGATGGATTGAGAAAGAGGGAGTGAGAGAAATGGAGAGCTAGAGAGATGGTGAGACCGAGTGAGAGAAAGGGAGTGACAGAGGGAGCAAGAAAAAGGGAGCGAAAAAGAGAGAGGGAGCGAGAAAGAGAGAGGAGCGAGAAAGAGGGAGGGAGCGAGAAAGAGAGAGAGAGAGAGAGAGAGAGAGAGGGAGGGAGTGAGAGAAAGGGGGAGTGAGCGCAAGAGAGGGAGTGAGAAACCGAGCGTGAAGCGGGGAGGGCAAGAGTGCAATGAAGCGGCAGTGCGAGAGCAAGAGAGGGTGTAAGAAGAGGCAGCGAAAAGAAATGAGAGGTAGTGGAAAGTGATGGTAAACGCGAGGGGGCTAGAGTGAGAGGGAGTGAGGGCAAATGAGAGGGAGAGAAGGGGAAGGAGAGAAAGCTAGTGGGGATAGCAAGCCGCGCCTGAGCTCGTAAAATAAGCAGTCTCACGCTCCGCGGCCGGACCAGAGGGCACTCGCGCTAGCAAATGCGTTTCGTGCGCGCCTGCCGCCCCCCACCCACCCCTCCTCGCCCCGCCCAGCCCCACCCGCTCCCACCCCGCGCCGCCCCGCGCCACCTCTTCCCGCTCCACCCCGCCCCGCCCCGCCCCGCCCCTCCCCGGCCCGCCCCGCCCCGCCCCGCCCCGACCGATGCACTCCGCGTCACGCACCGGGCGAAGCGGACCCCGCACGAAGAATTGGGCAGCCGGCCACGCGGCAATCGATACCAACAGATGCGCTTTCCGCACCCACAAAATAACTCTCGGAGTCGCCGAGACTGGAAAACAGGAGGTTGGACAAAACGTGCCCGGTTCATGGCGGCAGATGCAATGCTCTGGGATGAACGGGAAACGTTTTGGCATGTTGAAGAAAGAAAGACAAACACTCAACGCAACATTAAATCTATCAAAAAGTATTTGCAAACCCCATTCCATTGTCGTACAGGGTTTACCATATTTAATGATACCGGCTATATATAATTATCGACGTTGTGCTAATATCATTAACAGCTCACATCTACTTCTAATCACTCACAACAATTATCCTATTACTGCTCTGAAGCATCAAAATGCTGCTAAACATAACCACAAAAAATAGTTCTGCAAAAGTAGTACAAACACTACTTTAGAACTACAAATAAAATACCTTTGTAGTACACTGCAGTAATTTAAATGTTTCAACAAAACCAATCTTCTTAGATATTGCAGTAACATATTGATACAATAAGTAGATTGTATTCGTAATAAGTATATTGCATTGATTACTGACATGAGTCATTGATGATCATTTACAAGGGTTAAAACATGTAAACATATTTGTGTGTTTTTTTAGTGACAAGAACGGCAGAAAAGTGACAAGAATGAGCCTTGTACAGGAGTTGTAAAATACTTTTTTGTGAATAAAATAAAGCAAGAATCGTTGTAAATGCAAACACGAGGGTAATAAATGTTAAGACAATGGTTTGTACAAAATATAAAATATGTGAGTTTCTATGTAGATGAAGCAACAGTGAAGAATTAAATACGTAGTTGGACAGAAGCAATGAATTTAGTGACGCCATATAAGGCTAATTAAAAGGCAAGGGTGTTATTTTTGGGTGATATTCAAAAGTATGATATTACTCAAACCCTTGTATAAAATATTCACATCCTGAGTTCCCGTAGGGCAGGATTCTATCGTCCAATATCATACATTTTCTTATACCTATTATGTATCGAGGAGGATTTTTAATATAATGAGGAATAGGACTAGGCACGGGACATGACAAATTTGCAATATTAATAATTTTAATTCTTAGACTCTGTTTGGGGTCTTTTTTACCCCAGGGGCAAATAATGTTTTGCAACACATTGAAAATGATTCCCACGAATTTCTTCTTTTAGATATGCTATTTATGTCCAATTTTATATGTGTAGTAAACCATTCTCTTTTTAAGTTGTTTGTTTGTTTGTTTGTTGGTAATAATTTGATTTTATGGAGTTGCGGTGAGAAAGTCTGCATTTGACGTCTACATTACAAAAAGGAAAAAATCTTTTAAAAAAAGTGTCAATTTCCATTTTGTAGTATTTTGTAGCAGTTTCTGAGTAATAATTTGGGATATTTGTCTATTACGGTTTGGTTGCTCTGTTTCAAACATTCTCATTTCGTAAGATAGGCACCTATGTATAGCTATGAGGATACGCTAGATTGTTTTTCCTCGAACCAACATTACTATTTATTTGGTGCGAAGTGAGTAATAAAGAAAGTAAATATCGTCACTTTATCAATTAATAATTTCAAAAATCATCCGCGCATCACATGCTTGTAAACTATTATGTAAATCGTTTGGGATCAAAAAAGACCCCAAACAGAATCCACGTAAGTATTGGAAAAATAGGGTCGAAGGGTTAATATATTAGGAAAGAGTAAGACATAAATTGCTGTTAAATAACGCAACATGTCAGCTAAGCCACAAGAAGAAATGCATTTAGTATGAGAATAGAGTGGGAAGGCGTACTATGACCATTGGTGTATTTTTTCAGAAATTGTGAAGGGAATAGGCATTGTGGAATTAAGTTCAATTTCTGCGACGGCTGGCAGAATTTCGTGTACAAACATTGCGTTTATGTGTCGATCCTACTGCACTTTCCACGCAGCCTTTAATTTGTTGCCCATTGTTGTGTTTGATGTTATCGTAACGTCTACGTTACGTGCATGGAATGCCAAGTCTGAAAGTAATACGAATATATTGTAAAAAATCGGTAAAATTGCTGTAATTAACTACTCTCAAAGACCAGAGGTAGGAAGTGTTTTGTCATATATTTGTATGTTTTATACACCACACGCCTTCCTCCTGAAAAATTACGAACTTTGTTTACGTGTCTTTAGTAAATTTAATGAACGACTTAATAACGAACTTTGTTTACGTTTCTTTACTAAATCCGAGTGTTCTTTTTAAAGGCACGTCACTTAGGTTTCTAAAAGAAATTTGTTCGTACGTTCAGTCCAATACTTAGTTTCCCCAATCCGCTATCACCAGAGCTCGAACCCACGGGCGTCTAAAGTGCGACCCAGAGGAGCCACTCGCCATCCACCGGTCCGCATTTGCCGGCACCGCTTGCGAGTCGATAAGAGCTTAAAGGACGACGCCGCGAGGCCGCTAGCAATCGATTCCAAGCTCTCGATAAAAAAAGCGAGCGTTTTGGGCAGGGAGTAATAGCTGCGAAGAAGGACGAATTCCGGGAAAAAGAGATTGGGAAATATTTTATCCCCACGAAATCAAGGCAATCACTTGCGGAGCTTCCGAAAAATTACGGCGACCGCTCCCGCGCGGGAAGATCTTCTCTCGGCCGCAGCGCGAACGCGGCGCTCGCTGCTTCGCGCCGGCCTCGCAGGCGGCGCCACTGCAGCTGCAGCGGGGCGTTCAGGCAGTAACCGCATTTCGCCCCGGCGGCCCACGGCTCATGGCCCAGCGGGCGACGGGACGAGCGACTGGAAGTGGGGAAGGGCGTGAAGCTGAGTGGGAAAGAGTGGATGGGTGAGAGGACAGGCTTGTGAGTGAGTGGGCGGAAGAGTGATCGAATGGGCTGGTGAACGGAAGAGCAAGGATTGGTAGAGCAAAAGGTGGGAGTGCAAGAGATGGGAAAGCAAGTAGTTGGAGAGCAAGGAGAGGGAGAATAAGAGGGTGGCAGAACAAGGGATGGGAGTTCAAGGGGTGGGAGAGGAAGAAGGTAGTGAGAAATGGTTGGGAGTGCAAGGCGTGGGAAAGGAAAGGCGTGGGAAAGGAAAGGGGTGGGAAAGGAAGAGGGTGACAAAGGAAAGGGGTGGCAAAGAAAAGGGGTGGGAAAAGAAAAGGGTGGGAGAGGAAAGGGGTGGGAAAGGAAAGGGGTGGGAAAGGAAAAGGGTGGGAGATGAAAGGGGGAAAGGAAAGGGGTGGGAAAGGAAAGGGGTGGGGAAGAAAAGGGGTGGGAAAGGAAAGGAGTGGGAAAGGAAAGGAGTGGGAAAGGAAAGGAGTGGGAAAGGAAAGGGGGAAAGGAAAGGGATGAAAGGAAAGGGGTGGGAAAGGAAAGGGGTGGGGAAGGAAAGGGATGGGGAAGGAAAGGCAAAGGAGAGCAAGGGATGGGAGTGCGACTGAAGAGGAAGAGAAAGAAAGAAAGAGAGCAAGTGGGTTCGAGAACAAGAGGAGGGGGAGCAGTGCGGTTGAGCACGGACCGTGACGCCAAAAGGAAAGAATTTGAGAAAAACCGCGAGTTGGCGCTTCATATTTCTGCCGCTGATGGAAGACATTCAGAGGGGAAGCGGCGCGTTCGCCGGAATTAACAAGGGACGATCGGGGGCGTGCCGACCAAACGGCCGCGCGCGGGCGGGGGGCGGGGTGGCGGGCGGGGCGGAGGCGATGGGCGATGGGCAAAGGGCCTCGTCGAGGCGCGAGGAAAGCAGGCAACGCGCCCCGTAAAAGGGAACGAGCCAATACAATCGCCCTGGCGAGGGGCGGGGATGGGGGCGGCGCGAAGGAAGACGCTGTGCGGGCAGTATCCTCTCTCCTCGCAGGCGCTGCCTCGACCGCCGCTACGCCACGCCGGTTGCGTTCAAGCCATCAACGCTCCCAGCGCCCCGAACTAACTTCTCCTTCACTTTTATTCTTCTCCTCCTCCTCCTTTTAGGATTTCTTCACACCCATTCAGTGCTTCCTTAATCATCTCGTGGCCCACACTACCCGTTCCATTTCTATTTATCCTATTTTCTACTTATCTTTTGGCCTCATCCTCCTCTTCTATTCTAACACTCCTTTTTTTAAAATGCTCTTGAACATAACATTTTTATTCATCAAATTCCTGTGTTTTCTTTCTTCACTACCTTTTTTTCACTTTTTTTCCGTTCACCTTTTTTCACTTTTAGTAGAGTAACCTATCCTCTTCAAAATCTTCGTTGCTACTTTCTTGTTTCCTTTCAGCGCCTTCTCACCTCCTGCTACATGATTTTCCGATTCAACTCGTTAACACGTTCTCTTTTGTCGGTCCCTTTCTCTGCCTCCGCTGTGCGATCTTTGTCCTCGACCTCCTCCTTCTCCGGTGGCGTCCGCTCCTCCGTCGCGCGCCCTCGCCAAGTGACGCCTCCGCCCACACTCATTGAAAAACTTTCTTTCCCTTTTTGCGCGGCCTTTATTTTTTCGCAAACAGGAGGCGAATAACAACAGAAGTTTCGGTCGGGCGCGCGCGGCCCTGGTTTTGCATAGAAAGGGCCGCGATGGAGTCGCTCACGCACTTCGGACCTGCGCACCGCCCCCGTCGCCCCCGCCCCCTTCACCCCCGCCCACCGCTCTCCAAAAAGCGGTCGCCCTCCGCTTTCGCCCGCCAGAGGGGCGCAGCGACCAGTGCGGACGGATGTTGGAGTCGTGCGGAGGCGGCGAAAGCTAAGAGAGCGGGGAGGGCAGTGATGGGGTGGGTACAGTGCCAGTCGAATTTCGTGTAAAATTGTGTTATTTCATGTAATTAAAAAAATACACAAAAGTTAATTAAGTTTTTTCTCGAATGGTTTACCTTCAGTTTATATCTATTGAGTACTAAAAATATACACATTCTGAAGTCCCAAAATAGTATGTTTTCTATACTTTTGCGTTATATTTCGTTATTTCTAAATAAAATTTATTTCACTAAAAAAGCTCTGAAATCTATTATAAACCTTCAAAAGCATTCCCAACCAGATTAATCCATCAATTCTCAAACATTTTGAATTTGTTGCTTTTATAAGAATGAAAAAATGTCGTGTTATTATCAAAACTTTGAATTTACTTGCTCACTTTCCAATATTTAAAAATTGGGCATTGTTAATGTTTCGAACATGAATTAATACGTCTTCTTCGATTAAAAGAACTTGATACAGTCAGATCAAACATCGCAAATTCTTTTGTAATATCTTGACAATTATATGACCATCGTTTGCAGAGGAAAATTCTGCGCTGTGCTGTAACATGAGTTTACAACTGCGCTCCCATTACGTACATTGAAACGAGCTTGCCTCCGGTGCGTCTGGGCTTTGTTCGCAATAATCGCGCTCCGTCCGGGCTGCTGCTCTGTGCCTCGTGCCTTCCATTGACCCTGTTAATGCGATAATCGATGCCCGTGCAACTGGGTCAGAAGCGCCGCCGCTTAATAAGTAAAGGGCTTCGATCGAAAGGGAAAGGGCGGCCGCAGGTAATGCCTGAGGGGGGGAGTACAAGATGCGGGAGGGATAACGAGGGAAACAGGTCTCAGGAAAACGCCGACTTAAAGATCCTCAAGGATGGGTTTGCCAGATTGGCAACTACTTCCTCCTGCTTCAGCTGATTGTTCTTTTGTAGTTTCATTGGTTCTGTTGTTCTCTTGTAGTAATAAATATTTAAATATCCAAACATAGTCGTTTCACAATGTTTGTAGGTTTCATTTTATTAATATTACACATTTATTATTATTATTATTATTATTATTATTATTATTATTATTATTATTATTATTATTATTATTATTATTATTATTATTATTATTGAATATTGGATTTCCAGAAAACTCAGAGTTCTAATCAGGGAATGAACATTGAAATTGTGATTCATTGATTCCGGGCGCGTAATCTTCAAAGGTCATTAGTTCCATAAGTGTAGATCATGGTTTTACACAGAAGGTTGCGGTGATCTTTCACCGCTAGATGGCGCTGACTTACATCGACTTGCGGGCATTTTCCCCAACGAGACATCTTCCACCAGCGGGACATCGCCCCATCGACCCAAGATCTAAGTTCCAGATTTATCTCCCGACAAGTGGTAGTGTATGCGTGTGTAAGTTTATGTGTAAGGGGAGAGGATAGGACAAAAAGATGAAGGAAAGATCGCGGAAAGATGACCCGTTTGTAGAGGGTACTGCTCCGACATTCGCATGGTGTTGATCGGAGAAACCACAGAAACCACAGAAAACTACCTATCAGATCAGTCGGTCATTAGAATTCTCCTTCACACAGCGGCTGAAGTTGACCTATCCATATAGCTAGTGTCGCAAATCTTGTCACCGTCTTGAGACTAGCTGCGTACCTCCCGGTGAAATGCAGTGCAATAACATCGGTTGATGCTCTGAGCCATCTTTCCCAGTAATTTCCGATCGTCATGATGTGTCCTACTTTAGGGCACATTCGTCGCAGTAAGACATGGCAGCTCCTATAAAGTGAATATTTCTGCAAATCATTTTGAGAAATAATGACAAAATGGCCAAATTTAATGTAACATATTTTTCGTGTCATTACATTATACACCACATTTTAGTTTATGTAATTGTGGGTAGTCGACATTTAGCCTATTCTAGCAGTGATTTTGAAGAGTCCACCATATTAAATGTACGTAGTTTGAATGAGTACTTGAAAAAAATTGCTTCGTTCATGAATGATCAAAATCCACTCCTTGGTTAAAAAGTCAGACGCTAGAAAGTACGTCACCAAGTTCACGGCGAAAACCTCATTCCTCCGCTACCCCGCGCAGGGAAGTGCTCTGTCCGCGAAGGGAGGGATATTTATCAAGCGAGGCAGCAGCGCCGCGAGAGTCGAGGCCCGTCGGGGCCAACAGGTGGCGCAGCACGGCGGCAGCGCAGTCTGGCGGCGACGTCGCAATCTCCCCGCGTCGCTTCCGGAGCCCGGCGGCTCAGCGCCGGCGACTTCCGCTGAGCCTCCGACGCGGCGCGCCGCGGCGCGGCGGATGAATACATAGAGCGCGCTCGCGGCAGCCGAACGCAGTGGCTCGGAACCAAGGAAAGCTCAGCCCCGCTAACGGACCACCCGTCTCTATAGGCCTCCTGACATACCAACTGATTTCTCACACTCCGGGCGTTACTGCTTATGACACACCTGACGTCATGTGACAGGAAGGCTCCAAGAAACAGAGTGAAGGCTATTAAATATTTGCTATTCACGTTTCTATAATTGTCACTTTACCCGTCATCTTGTTGGATGCACTTACTATCGGAGAATATGTTCCGCAGACGTACATCTATCCAAATTGTGACCATGTTACTGAGTATCAATGTATTTTAATAATTAAATTAGTTCAAAGAATTTCACATTTCACAAGATATTCACATTTCATGTTACAAGCAAATTGTTTTATATCCTCGGTTTGTACAGATTTGTTTTAGTGCTTGCTGTTATTGATACGTATATATTTCTGTATATTGTTACTATTATGTTTTTCACATTTATTAGTAGGTAATTTTACACAAAATCATCCGCAAAATTATCTTTGGTAAAGAATAAGTACAGAATAAAGAAATTTAGTGTGACATTCAATTTCGTGCTTAAAAACTGCTAATTGTTTTCTTCATTCATGGTTTGTTTCAAGAATTATTTAGCGAGTCGTTTGTAGTATGTCGGAAACTCAGAGGACTACACATACTGTGCTTACAGATTGATTCTCATCGTGTACACGATTCAAAATGAAATTTATTCACGTACGAATGTTATAAGCATATGTAGATAATGTTTTTATACTATTGTTTTAATTTAACCACAAAAACATACTAATGCCAGAACCTACCATTTTTTCTCCAGCAAACTGGAGAAAGATAATTTTATACTTCTGTCACTTTTTCTGCTACCAAAATACTATCTTTCCCTTGAAAACCGTAACTGAATCGGTTTAAACGTTCCAGAGATTACATCAAATAGACTGTCGGACAATAATCGCAAAAAACGATTGAATTGTTTTTACATCTTCTAAATAAGCACATTCGAGTATAAAAAATCAGTTGTAATGAAATCACGGGCAGATTATAAAAGCAATGGAAGAGTATTTTTAAAAAGGCCAGATCTCATTGTCATCCGCGAAAAGTTCACAGATCGTTGCGTGAAGCCAACAGCAGGGTGACCAGCAAAAAGATACAGTAGAGTTAAAGATAAAAGGAGGAGCAATATTACAATGAGCATTAGGTTAACTACGAAGAAGAGAATAGTTACAAAAAGACAAAGAAAATAAAGACCATTTATTTTTGCGAGATGAAAACTGGAACACGATAAGACAAGAAAGAGTACATAGCTGTAACAAATCATATTCTGTAATAGAGTAACCAGAAAGTTTGCAAGAAGTAAAAACTGTATTTTATAGATTGGAGTGAACAATAAACAGACAACAAAGAAAATGTATAATCAATAACCGAAATGAAGAAAACTTACGGTAATAACTGGCTTCAGTAAGAACATGAAAAAGAAAGCACAGCTTTGTAGTGGAGAGAAAACAAATAATGAACAGTAATAGATGAAGACAATAAAGGACAGTCGTTCTAAACAGAAAAAAAGTATAGCAGATAACCCTGCAGCAAAGAAAGGGCATTGCAGAATGTGCAGCAGTATTCTCTCTGGAGAAATAGCTCTAATGTAACGCAAGGCACAGAGATCAGTGCCAGGAGCAATTGCTGGCTCCTTTTGCCCCACCACCACGATTGTTTTTGCCGCCTCCTCTCCCATGACTCCACTTTTGTTCCCGCACCCGTCTTTATCCACGAATTTACCTTGTCTCGCGCCTCCACACCAGTCCCGCCTCCTCCACCTCAGCCCGGCCTCCTCCACCTCAGCCCGGCCTCCTCCACCTCAGCCCAGCCTCTTCCACCTCAGCCCGGCCTCCTCCACCTCAGCCCGGCCTCCTCCACTTCAGCCCGGCCTCCTTCACCTCAGCCCGGCTTCCTTCACCTCAGCCCGGCCTCCTCCACCTCAGCCCGGCCTCCTTCACCTCAGCCCGGCCTCCTCCACCTCAGCCCGGCCTCCTCCACCTCAGCCCGGCCTCCTCCACCTCAGCCCGGCCTCCTCCACCTCAGCCCGGCCTCCTCCACCTCAGCCGGCCTCCTCCACCTCAGCCCGGCCTCCTCCACCTCAGCCCGGCCTCCTCCACCTCAGCCCGGCCTCCTCCACCTCAGCCCGGCCTCCTCCACCTCAGCCCGGCCTCCTCCACCTCAGCCCGGCCTCCTCCCACCTCAGCCCGGCCTCCTCCACCTCAGCCCGGCCTCCTCCACCCTCAGCCCGGCCTCCTCCACCTCAGCGGCCTCCTCCACCTCAGCCCGGCCTCCTCCCACCTCAACCCGGCCTCCTCCACCTCAGCCCGGCCTCCTCCACCTCAGCCCGGCCTCCTCCACCTCGGCCCGGCCTCCTCCACCTCGGCCCGGCCTCCTCCACCTCAGCCCGGCCTCCTCCACCTCAGCCCGGCCTCCTCCACCTCAGCCCGGCCTCCTCCACCTCAGCCCGGCCTCCTCCACCTCAGCCCGGCCTCCCCCACCTCAGCCCGGCCTCCCCCACCTCAGCCCGGCCTCCTCCACCTCAGCCCGGCCTCCTCCACCTCAGCCCGGCCTCCTCCCACCTCAGCCCGGCCTCCTCCACCTCAGCCCGGCCTCCTCCACCTCAGCCCAGCCTCCTCCACCTCAGCCCAGCCTCTTCCACCTCAGCCCGGCCTCCTCCACCTCAGCCCGGCCTCCTCCACATCAGCCCGGCCTCCTCCACCTCAGCCCGGCTTCCTCCACCTCAGCCCGGCCTCCTCCACCTCAGCCCCGCCTCCTCCACCTCAGCCCCGCCTCCTCCACCTCAGCCCGGCCTCCTCCACCTCAGCCCGGCCTCCTCCACCTCAGCCCGGCCTCCTCCACCTCAGCCCGGCCTCCTCCACCTCAGCCCGGCCTCCTCCACCTCAACCCGGCCTCCTCCTCTAACATCTCTCATTCGCCTCTGATTCCATCTACTCTCCCCCTCCAACTACACCTTGCCCCCTCCTACATCAACTACACCTCGCACGAAACTTACCACCTTCTAGTGCTTCCTCTTCCTAACCCCAGCTTCCTTCATCTTTCAGCTTCCTCACATGCTCTACAAACCTCCCCGTGTTCCTCATTCTTGTTTTATCTTTCTTCAACATTCTATCTTATTTTAACTCTCCCCTTCACTGTAGGATTTTATTTCACTGTAAGTATTTTACCTCTCCCCTTCAATTGTGTCCTCCTGTCACCGCCTTCCACTCCAGACATGCTAATGTTGCACCTCTTCCCTCGCCATCTTCATTTCCTTCTCCTCCACCATCGCCATCTTCACGTTTTTCTTGGTCTTTATTATGGATTTCCATTCAACACCGCCTCTGCCCCTGACGATTCCTTATCCACCATCAATGACGCAGTGAGCCAGCGTAGGAGAATCGTGTAAAATTTACCTTCATCTAATGCTTCATGTAATATATGCGCAGATTGGGAATAAACACGGGCTATATTAGAGGTTTCAAAACGTGTTATTCTGTAACCACAGACGGGAGCCAAACTGACTCCACTCCCTTCTATTTTTTTATTTTATTATTTTGACGCTTCTGCTACTTCCATCAGAACTTCAGTACCTTCAAACTAACACTTCATTGTTGCGTACGCAGATTGTCTATTTTATACATCTTGATTTATCAGATTTATTTCCTGCTAAAATTAGCTTTGCACGTCTCGGTGACAGTTTGACTCCACGTGTGTGAACACGTGACAAAAAAATATTTCTTGTTAATACTACCGAAAGCAGACTTGTGCGTAATATTTTTACGCTGTGTGAGTTATATTTCTTGTACTTGTTTTTAGTTTTCGAGCATTATCTTTGATATTACCTTGATATTTTTTCTCGTTTAGCGCTAATGTATCAATTACAAGGGTGAATTTTATAAAAAGTCTTGCTAAGGAAGTAGTTACCAAGGAATTAGAAAGGAGATTGTCCATCGCCCGTCTTCAAAAAACTACAGAATTTAAATTAAAAAACACTACGTAGAGAAGAGAAACAGAGGATGAAAAACAATCAACAAGAAAATAGTGCTTTATTTGTCCTAAGAAACTGATGATAAAAACAAATACTATTTGTTCCTCTTGTAAATTTCACTGAGTGGAAATGTTCGTCTACAAAATGTACCAATCGTAAAAACAATAAAATATTTGAAGTATTTATAAAATATTGATAAATGGTTTTAATAGTTACATTCGTTATCAAATAGTCTGACTAGGTCGATTACGGAGACGCAATTAAAAAGTAAGTAATTAATAATTATTATCAACTTAAAATGTTTTAAAACATTTTTTTATTATTATAAAAGTAATTTCACAATGTACACAAAAAATAATTTAAAAAAGTAAATTAGTAAGCCATAAATCCTCGAGGAAGCATCTATCTCCACGTTTGTAGTTGCATAACATAAATTCCCGTCTTTGGTTATGGGTTAATGTAAAAAGTATGACAGAAGTTTTCAAGGAAAATAGAGCACACGGAACATTCAACTGCTAACGGACGCGTCCAGTGTGACCTACACGAGGAAACGTGAGTGTCAGTGTTTCACTCTCACACCGAGTATTTTGATAGCCCTGAATTAAAATGTCATTGAAGTTTGCAAATTTTGGGGGTTTCAAAGTTTAACGCGGAAGGAGGAGAGTGTGATAGAAGTCTAGGTGTTGCTGTCGAGTGATGCTGAATCAGCATCTGCGTTCCTAGAATCTCCTTGAAGACAAAACAGAAGCTCCACGAGCAGAATGGACTCAATATAACGACATAGTTTCAAGGGTGGCCAAACTCCTCCCCACCTCTCCCCGGCTTAACGCCATCACCACCCTCGTCCCTCGCTTGCCGCCAAAGCCTCCGTTAGTCTTGTCTGAGGAAGAATCCTGCAGCAGGGCAGCTCCCCGTTGTGATCCGAGAAAAATGTCTTCGTGCCTAGGTAGCGTCATCAGCGACCTCCTCTGCTGATACACAAAGCTCGTACTACTCACAAATTGAGCTTTGAAACGACAAACCTTCAACATATTTTCACTTTAAAAGGAAACGCAGTAAGCTTCAATCCTCTAAGAAAATGCCCAGCACATTATGTCAGAAAATACTAGTTAATACAAAATGGTCCTAATGTTTTACGGGTGTAAAAGTAAGGTATTAAACAATGCACTGCTTGAGTCAGATTATGCACTTCATCACCATAGCTTCTTCTAAGGCGTCCACTGGCTTTTGCCGACTACATTCTTCTCACTTGGGAATCTCCGGGCTCGGCACTGATCTCGCTGGCGGCAGTCGTGAACGGAGGCGGGGCGAGGGTGGAGGCGGGGCGAGGGTGGAGGCGGGGCGAGGGTGGAGGCGGGGCGAGGGTGGAGGCGGGACGAGGGTGGAGGCGGGACGAGGGTGGAGGCGGGGCGAGGGTGGAAGCAGAGCGAGGGTGGAGGCGGGGCGAGGGTGGAGGCGGGGCGAGGGTGGGGGCGGGGCGAAGGTGGGGGCGGGGCGAAGGTGGGGGCGGTTCGAGGGAGAGACGGGGAAGGGCGGAGGCGGGGCGAGGGCGGAGGCGGGGCGAGGGTGGAGGTGATGGGAGTACGAGTGGGGGCGAGTAGGCGGGGAAGTGGCAAGAGAAGATACGGTGACGTGGCGAAGCGGAATAGGTGGGGAGGAGGAGGGGGGATGGCGGGGAGGGGAGTCGAATTCATACATATTGGGCGGCGGCGGCGCGCGCCTCGTATCGGAAATAACGGAGACCGTTTTGGAAATAAGACGGCGGCGCGGCGCCTGGTGCAGCGGGGGTGGGAGCAGCGGAATATTGAGCAGCGGCGGCGCTAGGGCCACCGGCGCCTGAGGCCAGTGGGAGGAGCAGGCGGCGCAGGCAGCGAAGCGAACAGACTCCGCACGCGCACTCGCCCTGCGCCCACCGCCCGCCCGAAACTTACCACCCCCCAGTGCCTCCTCACCCTGCCCCCAGCTTCCTTCATCTTTCAGCCTTCTCGCCTGTTCTACAACCCCCCGCGCACCCTGTGTCCCTTGTTCTGTCTCGTTTTATCTTTCTTCAACGTATCTTATTTCACTTCTCCCCTTCGCTACTTCATTTCACCTTTCCCCTTCACTGTACTTCATTTCAACTTTCCCCTTCACTGTACCTTATTTCAACTTTCCCTTTCACAGTACTTCAATTAACTATTCCCCTTCACTGTATCTCATTTCACATTTCTCTTTCATTCTGCTTTTCATCATTTCAATTTCTTCATGTTTCGTGATTTCAAGTTTTCCAAAATACATTGAAAGAGCTGCAACCAGGTTTCCGGGCGCGTCAACTGCTTCGGTCATTAGTCCCGTTAGTGTAGTGCATGTTTTTTCTTGGGAGATGGTGGTAATCTATGCACCCCGCTGGATGGCGAGATCCGGCACCGACCTACCGTCGGCTAATGGGGTTTCCCTCTAACCAGGACTCTCCCACCAGCGGGGCACCGCCCCAGCCGGGACAAGCTCTAAGCTCCCGACCGGTCTCCCGGAATATGTGGCAGTGTAGTGCATGTTAGTGTAAGTGTGTATGTAAGGGGAGAGGATAGGACAGGAAGAGGAAGGACAGATCGCGCGCGGTCCGTGGCCTGTTTGTTAAGGTACTGCTCCGGCATTCGCCTGATGTTGATCGGAGGAACCACGGAAAACTACCGATCAGAGCAGCCGGCCGCTAGAATTCTCCTCCAGACAGCAACTGAATTCGATCTAGCTGAAAAGCCAGTGTCGAAAATCCTGCCGCCGTCAGGACTCGAACCTAGGACCTCCCGGTTAGAAGCCCGGGGTTCGAGTGCCATTCCACCGACGGCCATCGCAACCAGACGTCGTGCGTCGCCCGCTCACAGTTCGGGGCTCTGCTGTTGTAACGGTTGAACGGTCTGATGGTGCACCTAAATTCGTGGGTTCAAAACCCATCGAAGCGCTAGAATTTCATGTACGAAAATATTCCGTATTCCGTCCTTTGGAGAAAAGGCCGGCTATCCCATTCCGTAGATCAACTGGATGTAAGAGAACCTCAAGCCTAAAAAAGAGTCACTGAGATAAATTCTAATCGCCTGTTTCGTTGCCAGAGTGATGACTTCTTTCTCTGGTAAATGGCGAAAGGAGAGTAGCTAAATCCTCGTTGTTCGGCAGAAGAGCAGGTCTGAAGACATGATACGCGTCATGTGATATTGAATTGAAATGAATTTTATAGAACAGCAGGGGATATGGATAGTGCTCACCCAGTTTACAGAGCCCGCTCGCCAGGTGAGAACTCGATTGCCTTGCCTACTTTTAATGAAATTGAGAGGTATATTTTCTAGTAATGTTTTCAGCGTTTAGATAAACCATAAAGCTTAAGTTACTGGTATGCAATTGAATAACATGTTTTCAGACAACACTGTTTCGTTAAGAACAGCGGTATGGGAGCCACACCTTGGGCGCACCATTACAAAACTGAGTGCTGCGTTCAACATTCGAGACAATACCGGAATTGGCAGAACATAGGCCAAACGAGCATACGCATTACGTTCTATTGTGCGGGCAGTTCCAATTCCAATGAATGCGAAAACATGAACAATGAATACGGAGAAGAACAAAAAGTAATTTACGAACACATTGCAGTCCAAATAAATTCTATACATGTAAACCTTTCGTATTGTTTAATGGAAATTCTCATTCAATCAACGGGATATTCATCGTTTTACATCGTTTAAACAGTACAAGTGAAGAGCGTTACGTAAAAATAATTCTGGGCTGCCTGGTAAAACACACACTGTACCTTGTTGAAATAGGAAGATTCTAAAAATATTATAACAGGAATGGCCTATCACTACAGCTCTGAGAGCGACGATCTCGAGGAAAGAGTCTGGAAAGATTAGCACTTATTTTTCCCATTTATTTTTATAGAAACCGTAGAAAAGACGTATAGTAAAACCAAATAGTAAAACATTAATTTACAAATTAAAATTTTGGAAAACTGGAAAATTAAAAATCTGTTTTAAGAAACTTCATAAGCATTTTAATTACTAAAACTTTTATTAATGTTATTTTTTTGACTGAATTATTTTCAATGCAAACTTAAAATCTGGCAGATGGCTGGTACAATAGTTCGTCACAGTTCATTTAAATGTACATCGCTTAGATCTGCTCAATGTTTAGATTTTTGTCGACTAGAGACAAATCTGTTCAGAATAACCTCAGCTCACATATCGTGCAAATATTACCCTGGAGCACTGCGTACTTACATAATTTTCATTGTAGCCACCGTATTTTGCAAGAGCTACACAATATCGCTAGAAGATCTGCAGATACCAGCTGCGTTAGCTCAGAGCCAGCAATGCCACTACCTATGCAGCGTCTGACTGGGAGGTCCTAGGGTTTGACTCCCGACAGTGGTCCATCTTCAACGTTCTATCTATCTATCTAAATATCTTTCCCTATATATATATATATATATATATATATATATATATATATATATATATATATATATATAATATGCTATGTCACATTCAACAGCTCTCTGGGGAATCCTAACGGCTAGTTCCCCTTATCAGTAGTTGTCTGTGGTTTCTCCGATCAATATTAGGAAAATTCCGCAGAAGCATCTTAACAAACGGGTCACGATCACTCGGCGCGCGATCTTTCTTTCCTCTTCCTTGCCCTTTCCTCTCCGCTTAGGTACCCAGACTCATAAGTAAATGCATTACCACACTTGAAGGGAGACCTTTCGGGAGTTTACTGCTGTCCTGACTGAGGCGGTGCGTCGCTAGGGGAGTGAACCGGAGTGGTAATCATTGCAGTTTACATACTAGGAAACATAAAATAATCAATTAAGAACTCCATACGCATCGCAAACCACGCAGTGGCTACCATTGCTGCGGCATAAGGACGGAATTTTTAACACTTAGGGGTGTCTGTTTATAAAGCAGAGCACGCTACCTTCTCGCTTCATCTGCGAGTGAAAGGATACTTCGATATCTATATATATAAAAGAAAGTCGTGTTAGTTACACTATTTATAACTCAAGAACGGCTGTACCGATTTGGCTGAAAATTGGTGAGCAGGAAGCTTAGAGCCAGGAGACGGACATAGGATACTATTTATCCCGTTCGACAGCGTTCCTGTGTGAGAACGCACGTTTTTGCACGTTTTCGCACATTTTCGCGTGATTTCGCATGTTAGCGGTCATTGTTGCCTGTTGTAACGCCGCACTGATAACAGAAGGCGATAATGATAGCCGCCTTTCGTTCGCCGTTATATCTATATATAGTCGTGTTAGTTGCACTATTTATAACTTAAGAACGGCTGTACCCATTTGGTGAGCAGGAAGCTTAGAGCCAGGACACGGACATAGGATACTGTTTATCCCGTTCAACAGCGTTTCTGTGTGAGAACGCACGTTTTCGCACGTTTTCGCGTGATTTCGCATGTTTTCGCGTGATTTCGCATGTTTTCGCGTGATTTCGCACGTTTTCGCTTAATTTCGTGGGTTTTCGCACTTTTTCGAGGGTTTTTCCACGTTTTCATGCGTTTTCGCACGTTTTCACGCTTTTTCGTATGTTTGGGCGGAACAGAGTTCGCCGGGTCAGCTAGTATAAAATATAAAATAAAATTCTGAAAAATACGACGAATACTTGTTTTGGTGTTTATGCAAGTTTAACAACCTGTTCGACGCCAACATATATGAAAAGTCACTTAAGACGACAGTCCTACAGGTAATCGAAAGTAAAGGTTCTACAAGGAAGAGAAAGTCTTGCAAGCGATCGCATTTTTTCACCTTGGACTTCTTTCAAGGCAAATCCAAACCAATAGAGTAATTTCTCTTTTTGCTTCCGGGTTTATCTTTTTATATAGAAATTAAGCAAATTTTATTAGTACCCAACACACCCAAACCTTGTAAATGTGTGTGTGTGTGTGTGTGTGTGTGTGTGTGAATATATATATGGCTCACTTGCAACTTGTTCAATACATCTTTTATATCTACCACGGGAAGCATTACTTTTTTCCCTCTAATATTTAAATGCTGAAGAGCACGGGTATTTTGCTGACAATCGTTTCGACGTGCTCGTGTGGGAGCAATCATGGCCATTTCTGGCTTCAAGATTCGTCAATCTCGAGGATGTCGCTGCGCATTCCTCAAGAGGCGAAATCACGATAACTTCTCTTGATTCCGAAGAAGTCTCAGGAGCACGCTCGGCAGACGCGAGTCGATCTGGAGATAGAGAAATTCCTCGGAAGGCAGTCGGAGGTTCCGCTCCGCCCCTTCATCAAAAGTCGCCCCTTCCCTTGCCGCTCTCACCCTTCCGTTGCCTCCTTGCTCGATTGCTTCTTCCTTCCGGCTTCGCCTCTCAATCACTACTACTCCCTATCCATACCCGCGTTCCCGCTCCATCCCCGCTCGTCGTCTCCACCTCCACTTCCCATTTCATCCGTCACTTCTCGTCTGCATCTTCGCTTCCCATATCCCTCCCCGCTCCCCGTCTCCACCCCCACTTCTCATCTTCATCCCGCTTCCCATCAACACCCTCACTTTTCAACTGCATCTTCGCTTCCCATATCTATCCCCGCTTCTCATCTCTACCCCCACTTCCCATGTCCATCCCCGCTTCCCATCACCACTCTCACTTCTCATCAGCATATCCGCTTCCCATATCCCTCCCCGCTCCCCGTCTCCACCCCCACTTCCCATTTCATTCCCGCTTCCCACCACCTCCCTCACTTCTCATCTGCATCTCCGCTTCCCATATCCCTCCCAGTTCTCTGTCTCCACCCCCACTTCACTTTTCATCCTGCTTCCCATCAACACCTCACTTTCCAACTGCAACTTTCCCTGCAACTATCTCCGCTTCCTACCCCACTTCCCATGCAACCACCCCTCTACTTCCGATTCTCCACCTTCACTTTCCATCTTCTTCCCTGCTTCCCACATACATCCCCAATCCTCAACCCAGTTCCACTCCTATCCCTGCTCCCATCTCCATCCCTGCTGCCACCTGATCCCTGCTCCCTTTATCTCCATACATTCCTGTTACCCACCTCCTCGCCACTAAGAGTTTCCATTCTCGTGCCCTTTCTATCCCTTTTCGTCCTGTTCATCACCGTTGCCTCCCCGCCCTCACACGGCACCCAGGGGCTCAGTTTCCAGCAACCTGATGATAGAGGTGCCCCCTGCCCCAGGCCATGCGCGCACACGCTCGTCCGTCCGTGTACCCGGTTCGTCTGTGTGCCCGCCGCGCGCTGTATCGCGCTGCTAAGGACGCGCGGCGGAATTTCCTAAGTGGAAACGCCGGAGCGGCTGAAAAATCTCGGCGCGGCGCGCAATGAGGCGCAGCTCCAACGAAGGAGGGGAGGGAGGGGCGGGGAGGCGATCGCGGTGATGAGCGCCTTCCACCTGATTACGCCAGCGATTTATTGATGAAGGCTTAAGGAGCGCGCGCGCCATAAAGCTCCGTCTTCGGGAGGGGGCGGGGCGGGGGCGGCGAAGAAGTCAGAGAAAGCGCAGGATGCGCGTGTGCCAGTCGTTGGGGGAAGCGGGTAAGTTGCGGGTAGAGAGTTGGAATAATGACGGATGTCAAGCAGAGTTACAGAGAGCGCTAGCACGGTGACGGTCTCGAGGGTTTGAAGGAATCACTGTAATGGTTGGGAAAGTGATGAGCGGAAAGGGGGGAGAGGAAGAGTGGAGGCACGGTGAGAGGAATGAGGGATGAGTGGAGGAGATAGTGAGAGGGTGGGGTGAGTGGAGCAGGGTAAGGGGAGTAGGGGGAAGGTAAGGGGAAGTGAGAGGGTAAGGGGAGTGAGAGGGTAAGGGGAGTGAGAGGGTAAGGGGAGTGAGAGGGTAAGGGGAGTGAGGGGGTAAGGGGAGTGAAAGGTAAGATGATTGAGAGGGTAAGGGGAGTCAGAGGGCGAGGGGAGGGAGTGGGAGAAGGAAGTGAGGAAAGGGGAGTAAGAAGGGGAGGGGAGTAGGAGGGAGAGGAGAGGAAGAGGAGAGGAGAGGGAGAGGGGGAGGAGAGGGATATGAAGGGGCTGATAGGGTGAGAGAAGTGAGAGTGAGGGAAGTGATAGGATGAGGGGAGGGAGGAAAGTGCGGGGTTGAGAACGGAAGAGTTGACATGGAGAGATAGAAAAGGGTGTAAGGTATAAGAAGGATTATGTAAGAAGGTTTGTAAGTGCTTAAGAAGATCAAGAGAGTAGCTAAGCGGGTGAGATCATGACGAGTAGACGGCTTTAAGAGGTAAGTTTGTGTGAAAGAATGAGATGTATAGTACAATTTGACAATGTGAGATATGAAGGTAGAGGAAGAACAACTTTGAGATTGAGACAGTTATGGAGAAAGGGTAGAGGATGTCTCAAGAGCCAGTAACACAGCGCAGACGTGTGAATGTCAAGCGTCAGTATGGGAGTGGAAGTGAACTGACTGTGTTATTATCCGCGCACGTTTTATTGAGCCCTCATTTCACAAGATGCGAGAGGTTTGGGGAGTTTGATTAATTGGTCGACCGGACTATATTATAGCTGTAGTATTAATCTGTAGCTCGTTTTGCAATGCAAAATACCCGGAAATTTCACGAAAGCGAGCATTTCTGGATTACAGGTTACATCAACAACGCTCCTCGCTAGAATAAAGCCAAAAAACCTGTGGGTATAATATGCACCTGTCCCGCGCACGCTTCCGCCTGCATTGATCCTGCCGGCCCCCAACCCCACACGACCTATTAGCGGCAGAAGGCAGCAACTACATCATTTCTCTATCCCGAAAACAATCCGCAGATTGAGGTTCACTTATTGGTGGGAAGACCGTGACGTGTAGATATGAGACTGCGTTCAAAGACGGAGAGAACTTATAACCCGAGTTACACGCTCCCTTTTAAGAGCGGTAGCTCAGTGCATCAACTGATGTAACTGCAGCGCCTCTGACCGGGAGGTCCTAGATTCGAGTCCTGATGGAAGCAGAATTTTTGACACTAGGTTTCCAGCTAGGTCAAATTCAGTCGCTGTCTGGAGGAGAATTCTAGCGTCCGGCTGCTCTGATCGGTAGTTTTCCGTGATTTCTCAGATCAACACCAGGCGAATGCCGGAGCAGTACCCTACCAAACGGGTCACGGACCGCGCGCGATCTGTCCTTCCTCCTCCTTGTCCTATCCTCACCCCTTACACACACACACTTACACTAACATGCACTACACTACCACATATCCCGGGAGACCGGTCGGGAGCTTAGAGCGTGTCCCGGCTGGAGCGGTGCCCCGCTGGTGGGAGAGTCCTGGTTAGGAGGAAACCCCACTAGCCGACGGTAGGTCGGTGACGGATCTCGCCATCCAGTGGGGGAAGATCACCGCCATCTCCCGCAAAAAAAGGCATGCACTACACTAACGGTGCTAATGACCGAAGCAGTTGACGTGCCCGGAAACACGAAAAAATCATTCAATCAAAAAACGCTCTCTTTTAACGAGTTATTCCGGAGTTTTAACATACGCGAGCGTAAACAGTGCCGTTTCTGGAGTTCCAAAAGTCACCGAGTATCCGTAATTTTTCTATCACTCAAGAACCGTTCCTCAAAAGGAAGGGAGTAAGTCGGGTCAAATGACGAAGCAGAATCGCCCGATCAATCAATGCTGAAGAGCTACTTAGAAGGTCAATTGCGCTTGCAGTCATCTAGACCCCAACAATGAGATTGCAAGTTGTATAAAGCCACTCGCAATATAATTGTTTTTAGACAAAATCTAATTATTCTTAATTAATCTGATAGAATTGTAACGTTATACAATGAGTAATGTACATACAGTACAAATATGACAGGCGAGAAAACTAATGATCACTACAAAAGTCTGACACGACGAAATCTAATAGAATCCAGCCTTCTAGCACTAAGGACGCGTTGCAGTCGAGCGAAGTTGTCTTTAATCGCTTTGCGCTCGAGGCGATGCCCGTGCGGCCCGGGCTGAGCGGGGGCGGGATCGGGGACGAAGGTTGTGGTGCGGGGCAGTGCGGGGGTGGGGACGGCGGTCGGCCGGGCGCAGCGGCCGTTTTAACTCCTTGTTAGCCCTCGACCGCTTCCGATCCCGCCCAACGGTGGGCAACTTCTCGGGTGCCCGAGGCCGGGGCGGAGGGCGGCGGGCGGCGGGCGCAGATGGCGTGAGGTTCCGCATACGGGTCGTGGACAGCCTCAGAGTTTCTCGCATTGACGGAGAGCGAACCGGAGTTGAAGGCGAGGTCAATAGGCATGGCCGGGGACGGGAGTATAGGGAAGCACAAATTGCTTTGAAATGTAGGGGATGAGGACAGGCATGAAGGAAGCAATCATATTTCAAGTGAGTATAAACAGAATTTCAACAGTAAGTTCTGAAAGGGAGCATATCTCAATAAAATAACTACAAATTTTTGAATTATAAATGTTTTTAGTATTATAATTTATCTTCAACCAATTTGTGTCAGAAAATGTTCAGATATCACTGGAGGAGATTCCTCAAAGTTACATTCTGGAACTGCCTAGCTCTCCTGACATTATTTTATTTTAAATTTATACCGTGAATTATAGTTTACCACGATCATGCACACGAACATAAAAACATAAAATATTGGAGTAAAAACTACAGCAAATTTTTACAATAAAAAAGAGAATATAAAATATATTTTGAAACGTTTTTGCGTAAATACTTAAATACGCTTTATTGTTTATGCTTTAAAACGTAATTACATTAAATTACTAAATTCAAAATCGCTTGAATATTTACGTAAATAAATGGCATGAAAACTGATTACACAAATCATCACCTTCGTTACTTACTAAAGTGAATTTTCATCCATAATAGCATTAAAGGGTTTTTAATCATTTTATCTGTTATTCGCTAAATTAGTATTGAGCAAAGTAGGTGTTCATTATCAGTTTTAAAATTAATTTCAACCAAATTGTAGGTGATCTAATCTATGAATCTGACGAAAAAAATAATATACGAAATCTATAATTTATGAAAAGACAATGTTGAATGTTTCTCCATTTACTTTACTTCTTTGACAAATGCATCCCTGGTTTACGATTTGTTCCAAAACAAATGCAAATTAAGACACTTGGAACATCGTGTCTATACAGGCATTTATTAATAGTATTTAGGCATACTGCATTCATCCTCTGGAGTAAGACTCAAATCTAATGTAAAGTCATCGAGTGGACAATGTTTATGCTTTCTAACACATGTATGACCTTGTAACAGACATCTATGTTAATATATTGAACTGAAAAAAGAATGTAATATAAGTTGGGACACATTATGAAGTGTAGTCAACGATTCTATGCTAATCTTTCAGACGTTAGACGATTTCATAAATTGAAATGTTTTCTCTTTAATTCCTAATCTAATTGCAAGGATAAATTGTAGTCATGGGAGTAGCTTTTGAAATAGATTAGAAGAGTTCAAAGTGAAGTGAATAACGCAACCAGGTTAATTTGACCATAAAAATAAATCTTTCCAAAGCTACTTCATTTCTTATTGAATATGTAATTAGTTTTGGTCGAATTGTAGTGTCATGTCGACGAAACGCAAGCAAAGAGACGACTGAAAATTGTCACTTTATACAACCGATATCTGTTAAGAATTTTAAGATATACTATAAAGTAATTTCAAAGATATGCCCATCGAATCAAATCGAAACAAATGAACAAGTCGTATCGGCCTACAATGATGGAATATATGTAGGTCTATTACCATTAGAAGCAAATATTTCTACTTTTATATTTTTTGCTTATACGATGTTATTACGAAAAGTATTGAACAAGACATGCAATAACACAAAACTATGCTATTATCTTTTTTTCTCCCTGGAACTTTTTCCAGCTTCAGGAAACGTCGCTTTCGACTATTCACGCCGGGTACCTACTATGTCCCTCTTGGGGACACGTTAACATTAACATTATCATTAGACACACACTTCGGAGGTCCTCAGTTTGGGGTCAGCAGGCTCACAAGGCCTTCCGCGACAACACACACACATGAAAGACAAAGGAAGAACAACCATGTTCACGGCGGGATTCGAACCCGCGACCCTTCGGAGCGACAACGCTGAGTCGGCATACGCTTTAGCCACCTCGACCATCCAGGTCAGTAAAAATCTCTGCTATTACTTCTGTTTATAAATATCAACTGCATCTGTTATTGCTTTACATAGGCCTAACGAGGTTGCTGACTATTACAAAATTTGGCTTAGTTCACCTTGTGTACTGAGCGGAGTGCGAACAGGTCTTTCTTGGGAACACACGTGCGTGCAGTGGCATGGGGCTCTTGGGGTCCTTCCAGGCCTCTTCAGCGCCCCAACTCCTCCAGCGCCGTCTGCCTCCAGGCGGCTCCTTCCCCCACAGCCCTCGCTCCGCGCTTTTTGCTTCCGCAGAGGCCTCTCGCCTCGGGCCGTCTCGTCAGCGCCGGGGAGCGGGGCGGGAGTGGGGGCGGGGGCGGGGGCGGGGCCGCGGGCGGAGGCTTCGAGGGAACAAACACGGGTGACAGCGCCGCCACCGCTCGCCTCGCAAACTTTTCACACGCGGACTCTGCCCGTCGCCAGCACCGCCCCTTCCCGCCCCTCCCCTCGCCACCACTCCCCACCCCTCCCCGCCCCCCGAACAGGGCCCGTCCGCCTCTCACGGCACACCATTAGCGGCTATACGGCGTGGTCGCTGGCGAGGAGCGATGCGGAGGGGTGTGGACACGGGGAGGGTGAAAGTAGGGGCGGGGATTGGGCGACAAGAGGGTGAGGTTGGGGTAGGTCTGAGCGAAGTGGGATGGGGGATCAAAGCAAGGGCGAGTCTGGATGAGACGTAGAGGGCGAGGGCGAGGGCGAGGACGAGGACGAGGACGTGGGCAAGGACAAGAGCGAGGGCAAGGGCGAGGGCGAGGGCGAGGGCGAGAGCGTGAGCGAGGGCGAGGGCGAGGGCGAGAGTAAGGGAGAGAGCAAGGGCGAAAGCAAGGGCGAGAGCAAGGGTGACAGGAAGGGCGTGAGCAAGGGCAACAGCGGTACAGGGCGGGACGTAGCGGGACTGTGTGAGACGGGGTGGGGTGGGGCGGGGTGGGGCGGGGCGGGGCGGGGCGGGGCGGGGCGGGGCGGGGCGGGGCGGGGCGGGGCGGGGCGGGCTTGGAGGAACAGAGTGGGGTGCTTGGAGGTCTGAGCGACAGCAGTGAGAGAGGGGGGGAGGGAGGCGCTGCGAAGGCTCAGGGCGGGGAAGTTGAAGGGCTGCGGAAGGTAAAGTGAGAGTGAGAAGAGAAAAAGCGAATGGCCAGAAAGACCCACCACTTCGTCCACTGGCAAACGACGGCGCGCGAAGAGGTCCTTTTTGCCGCCTTCAGGTGGACGGAAGGCAGGAGACTCACTTCCAATACGAGAGAGTCACCAGAATATTGTGCCATGAACGTTTAAAAGATACCCATGGTAACTTCTGCATGTGTTATTGTGGTAAGTAACAATCTCAGAGTCCAATATTATAAGTAGAAGAGTTATTTACTACACCAGTGGTAAAAGTGACATTTTTTGCAAGTGGGAAAGGTTGGGTCATGTGGCCAATAGGCTGAATGAGGCAATCCTATGAGCAAAATAAATTTACTTCAACTACGTGGGTCATGTACTATATTTTAGATTGCCTTACTGACTTTCATTTTATTTTAATCCAAGAATACAAATTACTTAATGATACGTTAACGTTAGCAGTGGTTGATGCATTCAGACAAATGTCTTTGTTTCCTTTGTTGCACTTACAAATTTAATTATATTATTAACATAATAAATTATATTAATTAATTATATATAATATAATTAAATAATTAAACCATCGTTCACTTTTACCACTAGTGCTAAAAATTTAACGTTCAGCACGATATGCATGTCCTGGAAGTAATAGCATTATTGGTTGAAAAAAAGCATTGTTTTGGGGCAACATTCTGAAAACCATTACCAAGTTCAAACTTTTTCAGTTTTAAATATAGATGTACAATGTACTTATATTTTATTAAAATGTTTCTACTACTCACGTAAAACGAGTATCAAGCGTCAGAGACTAACTAGAACCCTGTATTATCAAAGACTTTACAGTGCTTTATTAATAATTTTTCTAGGTGTTACCATTGATAAATCCCTAATGTATCGAAACTGAAACACCGGCTTAGGTAGCTAAGAACATCAATTGATATCGCTGCATTTCCTTTGATAGGAAGGTCCTAGGGTTCGAGTTCCGATGGTGGCAGGATTTTCGTCACTAGCCAGATGGTTAGGTCGAGTTCAGCCGCTAAATGGAAAACAACTCCAACGTACGGTAGCTCTGACAGGGTGTTTTCCGTTCTGCCTATCAAAACCAAACGAATGCCGAAGCAGAACCATAACAAATAGGCCACGTATCACGTGCGACCTTTATTTCTTTTTCCTTGTCCTTTTCTTGCCCTTTTATCATATACACACACACATGCCCTATTCTACCACACTTGCCGGGAGGCCAGTCGGGAGCTTACAGCGTGCCCCAGCTGGGAGCAGTACCCCGCTGGGGGGAGATACCTGGTTGTGGAAAACCCCGCGTGCCAATGTGTAGGTCGGCTCGGGATCTCGTCATTCAGCGGGGAAGATCACCGCCACCTCCCGCGATAAAAGCATGCGCTACACTCACGGAGATAATGACCTTACCAGTTGACGCGCCCGAAATCACTACTCTATCAATCCATCCAACTTAAACAATGGATTGTAAATATTTAGTAACAGTTATTAACGTATTTGGAAGAGAAATTTCAGTTAATTATATTTTGTATGAGTACACGTTAATACGCGCAATGCTTTCTAGCTGAAACCGAAGTTCAGCAACGTAGAAGTGAATCCTATGATCTAACAGTACTCTTCCAGCGTTCAGCATCTCTCGTTCGGCAGATGCTATTACACCCATCTTCCGCTCCCACGGTGGCCGACCAGGTCTGCGTGAGCCTTCAACCGAACGGTCATTTCTCGGGCCTGCCATGGCTTGCAGGCCGTATTTCGGCCCTCGAGCCCGCGCCTGGTTTGCAGTGGTAGCGCGGAGAAATACGCACCTCGCCCCGCCCACGCCCCGTCTCCCGGGCCGCCCGCCCTGGCCGCCCGCCAGATCCGCTCCGTCGCCTCCAACGCCAGCGGCGCCGCCTCCCACACCCGCCCGCACCGCAGTGGCAGCGGCTCGGCGCAAGACGGAAACGATGGGCAAAGAGGTCCAAGAGTTTAGATCCATGGAACCACAGTTATTGTCACCAGTGAGGCCGGGAGTGTAAAGGTACGTATAGGTTTACTTATTACACGGTTGATCCGTAGTTTAGGGTGGCACGGTTCCTTTGGTTCCTTTTATGATTCATTATTTCTCGCGATTCCTATGTTTATAGTTGCGCGGTTCACTATAATAACTGAATTATTTATGTTCAATGTTAAAAGAGAAGTCACTTGATAATTTGTTGGCGTGGAATTGTGTGTATTTTCGCATTTCAAGTCTTCTTCAAATAGGTTTGTGTGTCTACTGAGATGAAAGGTATGAATTTTCTTAAAAGTGAGTGTTACCTTTAAAATAAATTCTCTTAAAAGTGAGAGAGGTATATAATACAGCGTGAGCGCCGAAGCGACAGCGGAGGCGCGAACCAGGTCTCGTGAGCGAGGGCCGGAAGGCCCTCGCGAACGTAGCACGTTGGATCCGTCGGGTAGCGACGTGCGATAGCACGTCGCGGACCACTTGGTGAAAAAAATGCGTTGGTTAAAGAATTGTGTAGGTTATAAAATTAAATTTGTAGCGTGAAAAATACGAATAATCAGTTCACTTAATGAGAGTACGTTGCTACGTGGATTTACACGTACAGGAGGCTTTAGAGCAGTGGGGTAGTTATTCTCCCGATCAACCTTTAATTTAAATAATTATATTTATTGCTGTAACATCATGAACTTAACTACACGCGACTACTACGTATAAACAAGGATTCAGTTCATGGAGTCGATTCTCTTCTAATGAACCGAATCAGTGAATCAAAGGAACCGTGCCACCCTATACTTCGGATTTACCGAGTTTAGATCCATGGAGCCACAGTTATTGTCACCAGTGAGGCCGGGAGTGTAACGGTACGTATAGGTTTACTTATTACACATATGTTTATTGATTTTCTTTGTAAACAAATCTGGAACAACTATTCATATGTTTTGAGAGTTACGATAGCAACAGAGAAGTTGATGTAAAAAAAGATAGACATATCATTTTTGTGAAGGAGAGAAATTGTAGAAATAAATTGTTTTGAAAAAGAATCTAAAGATGTTGTTTTAAATAAATATGAACGAAAGAAATTGTACAGAACGTTAACGTTGAAAATCAGACGTAGTGGCGAAACGTTACACCATAAACTTGGTGACAGCGGCGAGATGTAACTGAACGTTACAGGAGGCGCAATGAAATCTCTCCATGCAGTTGGCCACTTCGCCAGACGAGAACAGTAGTGGAAGGGTAGAAACATAATTAAAGTTCTCTTGTTGTTGTTACGTTGATTAAAATTTTTACTTTGATACATAAACCCTTTTGATGAGATCATTAATTATTATTATTATCATTATTATCATTATTATCATTATTATCATTATTATCATTATTATTATTATTATTATTATTATTATTATTATTATTATTATTATTATTATTTGACGAACACACTTCTGTCGGTTTCGACAGCATGATATGATGATGTGTGTTGCAAAAATACAATAGCTGTAAATATGCTAGGAAAGATGCAATTAATAGGGTTTACTATGACGAAATAATTTATCGTATGAATTCAAATCTTGAGTACCGGCAAGTATGCGTCGTAATCTCATACAAGTTCTAAAGATGAAATGTAATCAGCGTAAAGTATCATCCTTAATGTGTTATCTCAGAAGTGAAAACATTCAAAAAGACTTAAATATAGTTTCTTTCCTACACATCATAGAAGAGAAAAGTTCGGCATGGCCAATGGTTTTAAATTAAATGGAAGAAATGAGACTTCTGAGATTGGTTGGCAGTTTCCTGTTATTCTCTTTTCAGATCCTAGATTTTCACGACACACGTGAAATGAAGCTGGAGCAGGCCAACGGCCCAAATCTGCTTTGTTTATTTGCAAAGATTATTTACTTTATTTTCTACTCAATTTTCATGGACTACTCAGAGAAGTAGCATTATTAAAAAAAGACAATTATTTCTTTATTTTCCTTTTAGGAAGAGGATACTTTGTATTTCCATTGGGAATGTTTTTGATACACTTAACTGAAATTCTTCAAGGGGTAATTCATTAAAAAAATTAAACAGAAAAAACACACACTTCCATCATCACAAGATTTGGAATGTGCAAGGTAACCTTGGAATTTTAGTTTAAACGTAGAAGAAACGAACTTTTTTTTTACTTTGAACTAAGAGACAAGACCTTAGCCTAGTTTTTTCTTTGTTTTTTACTTTCTGGTAAATATAATGTTTAATATAGCTACGTAGGTTTCACCATGCCACGTATGCGGGCTGTCGCGCCAAGTACAGATAGACGTGAGTGGCACCATTCGTCCACATTACATGAAGAGTCAGTATCTTTCGCCTACAATGTATTCTCGTATCAACAGTTAACAAGTACAACGATGCCGATGAAAAAAATATCTACGCGCAAAATCTAAAATACTAAAGCACCAAAATTTGAGTAGCGCATGCCACGTGATTATTTTATGGTTGAAGTCTTATTTCAATTCATAAGCTTCTATCTACTACCTTCTGCCTTTCTTAGAAAACATTTCCACAGAGCAGCTTCTAATCTTCTAATCTGTATCATAACTATTAAGTTCAACATATCGCTTTCTTCGCTTTCTTTTCTCCCACTAAATTGAGTTCAATATGTTTATACAGCTCACATTTGCTATCCCTTATTGTTCGATCATTAAAATGAATTAATGGAAAAGGAAAAACTGAACTCACGGTCAACGCTCCTTTTCTCCACGTAACCAAATCAAATTTGAGCACCCATATCAATTCCTGCTTCACTGAATCAACTCTTTTGGCATCAAAATATGTCGATTAGTTGAAAACTAATGAGAAATCGAACGAACTCGCAGGGTTAACGGACAAAACCCTGACCCATCTTTCTTCCCTCAAAATCCCTCAAGATTACTGTACTAACACGACATTTGGAACAAAATTGAGTCCCCAGAGAAAATCATGGTCCTACTTTCTCTTCAAATCAAAGTGGAAATTCCTTCTGCGAAGTATCTATGCCCATTTCAGGTCAGTAGGAGATGTTCTCCTGAGGTCAGAAGGCGAACATGTTCTAGAAAACTCGAGCATCGACGAAGACTGCGTCACTGCAAAATGTATTCTTCCGCTGGCCATAAGAGATGGAGCGGCAGCTGGTAATACTTTAAAGTGATAGGTATGTGGTGGTTTTCATGACATTTTACTTTTTTTTAATATCGTTACAACTAGAAGCGGTGGCTCAGTGAATCAACTGATGTCACTGCAGCGCCTCTGACCGGGAGGTCCTAGGTTTGACTGCCGACAGCGGCAGGATTTTCGTCACTAGCTTTCCAGATAGGTGGATCCAGAGTTGGCATCCATTTCAACATGTAGGCTAAATCGGAGGGCTACATGTTTCTGATTAAAATGTTATCTTTGGCCACGTACGTCTGCACAGGCGGATAGACGGGAGAACTTTTGGCCATCCACCTTATAGTAATGTGTGGTCACACATTTACGGAGTAAAATTGTAAACCAGAATGTTTAATTTTATACTCTACTTCAGCTAGTCTGTGAGTGAATTTTAGTTGTGAAACTTGGGAGAACGGTATTTTATTAAATTGCAGATCTTCGCAGCTTTATTGGAAGTTTTTGAAATGAATATTGGCGCCCACCCGCCGCTGCTGCGCCGACCACTGTGCGCCCGGCCCTCGCGCCTCGCTGCCCCTTAAATTCGCGGCAGTTTCTCGGAGCAGCCCCCAGGGGCGCCAGGGCCGCCGGCGTTTGCGTCACGGGCGGGGGGGGGAGGAAGGGGTGGCACACAGCGGGTTGTATTTTTCCGCCGCTGCGCGCGCCAGCGGGCGCGTCCCCGAAACAAGAGAACAGCGCCCCGACGCCGGTAAACCTCTCTTTTTGCGACGACAGTTGAA